>JAVHLU010001250.1:0-34126 GCA_036785755.1 Colletotrichum ledebouriae | reverse complement strand
TATCGCTCTATAAGCCTAGGCGCTTAATATAACTTTTACTAATAAGGTTAATAGTAGAGCTACTATTAATAATCCCCCTAATTAATATATTTATAGGGCTACGAAGGGTAATAGTAATCTACTAGTAAGTTATAACGAAGTCTAGGATAGTAATATATCTTAGTAGTAGAAGTAATACCGAATCCTAATCTTCTATTATAGCACCTATCTTAAAGATAGGATTAATTATATAATAATCGAATTAAATTACGCTAGTTTATAAATCTTTAGGCGAGTCTATAGAAATAGTAGCTAAAGTTGCTTAGCCTTTAGAATAGTTCTTATTATTATTCTATTAATCTATTTATTCCTATAGCTCCTCGTTACTTTCTCTAATCTTATTTAATTAATCTAGAAGTATAACGTTAGTATAAATAAAGACCTCTTGCGCCTTTAAGTTATATCTATCCTTATACTTAGTAATTATAGCTTTAGTAGTATTATAAACTATTCTATCCTAATTAGGCTAGTTCTAATAAAAGAAGGCTTTAGGGATAGCTACCTTCTTATTTACTCTTTTACTATATAGCTTAAGGGTGAGAGTATAGCTTATTTATAAATTACTATATTAAATCTAAGGCTTATCTTATTTATCCTATTTCTACTATTTAACTTATTCCTTAGGGGTATCTAGTAATATAGCGTCTTTAGTATCTTCCTTATTATCTAGGAGCTTTATAACTCTCTAAGTAATTCGAATAGGAGGGTCTTAAATTATAAGTAGGTTTACTATTTAGGGAGCTTAGTAATAATAAGTATTATAAGGTTATATGCAATACCCTCTAGTTTTCCCTCTTTCTATAGTAGTAATATCTTCTACTAGGTTAATATACTAGTTCTTTACCTTAAAGCTAAAGAACGTTATATTTATAAAGTTATATAATTAAGTAGTATCTTTTAATATATTTATAAAGCTAATAGATAGTTTGGGGCGTGTTTTATTATAACTAATAATTCTTATAACCTCCTCTAGAAGCTTTAGTTACTATTTCTCTACTAACTTACTCGTAGTAACTACGTAGTATATAAAGGTATCCTTATTAATTAGGATATACTTTAAAATTATCTAACTATTAGTTAATTTATAGTTATAGCCTTTATTAATAATACCTATCTTAACCTTAGTACTTATATCTAGGGTGCTAATAAAGTAGTAGGGCGATATGTAGTAGCAGACCCTATTCTAGCTAGCCTTGAGATACTTAACGTAGCTAATAATAATATAGTAAATAGCGCTATAAAGCTAGCAGGCCCCTATAGCCTAGAATAGCACGTACTATAGTAGTCTATCTTACTAGAAGCCTCTATAGCCTCCTCTTACTCTACCTCTTCTAAATCCCTAGTATTATTAGTATCTTCTTTAGTAATCCCTATATCTAGCTTATAAGTAGAAGTATTACTATTATTAGTATTAAGTCTACGAGTAGTCCTAAGATTATTATTCATAAGGTTTAGTAGCTTCTATAGTATTTAGATTAAAAGTATTATTTTCTTAGCTAGTAACTCTCTTAATAAGGGTTAAGATATCTATCTTATAATTAGCCCTATTAATATTTAAGGTCCTAAAGTTCTCTACGAGAGAGTTAATAATTAAGCTAGTAGTCTAGGCTATAGAAGGTTCCTTAGGTTTAGCCCTCTACCTTATTAGAATTATCTTCGCGGGAATATAAAACGTCGTTATTAGCTTAGGCTTAATAAGGCTAGATAACTATTAAGGTTCTTAGTAGGTAGTAGACTATTTAATTAGGGCGTCTTTTATTATACCTTATTACTTTAAAATAACCTTAGTAGGCTAGTAGCTAAGACCTTAGGCTATAGCTCTTATAGCCCTCTCTAAAAAATAGCAATAAGTAATATAAACGAGCTTAGTATTAGTAAGTTCTAGGTCTCTATACTAGATAGCTCTCTATCGAAGCTATTAAATAGTAGTAATTAATACTATAACCTAGGAAGGGTTATTATCCTTAATATAAGATCCTATAACTAGGTTCTAAAGGTCCTTATTAGGGTCTTAACGAGACTTCGGGTCTATAAATCCAAATTAGTATAGAAGTCTCTCCTTAGCTTCCTTCTAGGTCTTAGCTCTACTAATATAAGATTTTACTATATCTTAATAGTTACTAGAGCTATATATATAGACCTCGTTCTTTATATCTTTATTAGTCTTATAATAAAGCTTTAAAAGGCTCTTATAGTTAGTAATAAAGTCGGAGATATTAGTACTTATAAACTTAGGCGCTCTAGTTAAATAGGGAGTTATTACTATAATAGTAGGATATCTTATAAGGAGATCTATAAGGGCTATAATATCCTAATTAGTATAACTTCCTTTAGGGGATTATAGAGTACTTAAGGGCGTTACTCCTATGCTAGAAGTAGGATTCGCAGACCTATCTATATTATTATTAGAGGCTAGCTACCCTATAGTATAAGGTTATATCTCGCTAAATAAAGCGATTATAAATCTCTCTTTAGGCTATTTCCCTTTATTAGAAGAGGATCTAGTATCTAAGTTAGCTAAAGAAGAAGAAGATATAATACTTATAGGTCTATAAATATCAAAGTTAATATTATATAATTAAAGTAATAAAGTATTATAGTTAATAGAGTGAAGTTATTATTATAATATCTTCTAAATAGAAAGATAAAGTAGGTAGATATAACTTTCTTTATATAAAATAAAAAAGGAAATAGTATAAACTAAATAACTAAATAAATATAAGAAAGGTCTAGTAACCTCGATCTTATTACTCTAGGCTATTATAGATCTACTTCGAGTCTTATTACTTAATATAGAAGGGTCTTCCTAATAACGCTCTTATCTTAGAAGAATTTATAGCTTCTCTATATTAATATCTCTCTAAAGTTAGCACGTTACTCTTAGTACTTAGGGCTATAATAATAAGGGGTTTATTAGCCTCTAGTTATTAATCTAATTAATCTCGCTATACTTATTAGCTTAGTAAGACTACTAATCTCTATATTAGTATTATATATAGCTATCTTAGCTATATTAGCTATAACTCGCTAGTTAAATAATAGTAGTTTTAATAATATATAAGGGGGTAAGGAAAGGGATATACTCGCTAGAACCTACTAATAGCATATAAAAAAAAGAGAAAGGGAGGATTTTAAGGTCTATATTATTCCTATCTTAATTCTATAAGAAAGCATAGCTATTACTATTCCCTTAGAACTAAGGTAGGTCTATAAATATCTTCCTCTCTATAAACTACGTTTTTATTGTTATTTATATTATTATTATTTATTACTTATAAATTTCTTAAGTTATTATTATATTTAAAGTAGATTAATTATATATATATATATATATTAATAGCGGGGATATATAGACGTAGCGAAGGTACCTAAGTCTCTAAGAAGCTTATAAAGGCTATTAAAAAGAGTCAAAGAATCCGCCTCTAGGTACTATTAGAAAGGGCTAGAACTAATAGGAACTAGAAAGATAATAAATAACATAGCTCTACCTATAAATAGGTAAGAATATTAAAAGTAAGCTTAAAAGATATATAGAATAATTCGCAGATCTAATTAAAAAAGATTATCTTAATCCGGCGTAGATTTGCTAAGAAATTACTAAAAAAAGAGGTATATAGTTATTAAGGTACTAATAATAATAATAATAATCCTCTCCTCCCCTCCGCTACGCTCCTCTCCTCTACGCTCTACTCTATAGTCTCCCTGCAACGGGTCTGTGCGCTAAGCGAGTTTTCTAAAAGTTATATAGCTAAGTCTATCCTATCCTATCCCACTATAAGGTCCCCGCGGGGGTAGGCGCGGTTTAGTATTAGCTATAAGACCCTCCCCTACTTCTACTTATTATCCTACCCTTATAATATATCCTATTCCCTCTAAGAGAGGGTATTAGGGGCTATAACTTCCCTATTAGGGCGGTATTTAATAAGAAAATCGTACTAGGATAGCTCCTCTACTTACTAGCTCTAGCGCTCTATAAGGTACTACTTTTTTATAAAGTATTTAAGCTCCTAGTAATTAATTAGTACCTTAAAGGTAGTTATACTATATAGCTCCGCTCTCTATATATATAGGTAAGAAAGGACTACTAGGAGCTCCTTATTATAAATAGAGTAGTTATATTCTATAAGTAAGAGCTTCTAGGAGTAGAACGCTATAAAGTACTAGGTACCCTCTAGGTTAACTTATAAGAGTACCCCTCTTAATATAAATCCTAAATAGTTAGTTTTAATAATAATATTATCCTCTAGACTAAACTAATAGAGTACTAGCTAGGTATTAAAAAGCTACTTAAGATATAAGAAGGCTTATTCTTAGTTATCTCCTTACTAGAACGTTATATTCTTCTTAGTAAGTAGTATAAGTAGTCTAATAATATCCCTATATTCTACTATAAATATATTATAATAATCTATAAACCCTAGGAAGCTCTAGACCCCTTTTATAGAGGTAGGGGGTAACTACTTAGTAATTACCTAGAGTTTCTTAGGGTTATAGGAGAGACCCTCTCCTATTATTATAATAAACCCTATATACTTAACCCTCTTAACTAAGAATTTATACTTTATAAGGTTAAGGTTTAGGCTTATATTAGCTAGCCTCTAGAGGACCTCCTAGACCTTCTTCTTATAATCTTCCCTTATTCTATCTAAGTAAATTAATATATTATTTATATAAGTAGTAATAAAGTTATTAAAGAAGTCCTATAAGGTGCTATTAATATATTACTAGAAGCTAGTAGGGGCGCTAGTTAGGCTAAATAGGTAAATTACTTACTTAAATAACTTATAGTAGGTATAGAATATAGTTCTCTCTTAGTACTCCTTTACTACCCTTAGCCTATAGAAGGCTATTACTATATCTAGCTTAGTATACTACTTAGCTACGCTTATCTAGTATAGTATCTTAGAAATTAATAGGAGAGGGTAGTAGTCTTTCTTTATAATTATATTAAGAGCCTTATAGTTAATATAGAAGTAAATCCCCCTACTAGGCTTCCTTATAAAGAGTACTAGTACCCTAGTAGGTAAGCTCCTAGCCCTAATAAACCCCTTATCTAGGAGGTCTTATAGGGTCTTTTTTAGTACTAGTAGCTCTTCTCTTAATATATTATTAAGCTCGGAATTACGCCGCAGCCCCTTCGCAAAAAGACTATAACAAATTCACCTAGTTCGCAGGTATAATTCGGGAAATACTATATAGGTATTTTAACCTATACCCTCTACTAGTTAAGGAAAATAATATAGGAACCCTATATATTCCTATTACTTATAAGCAAACCCTCTAAATATTATAGAGTTAGACGCGCGCCGCACTAGGGCTAATTATATTAGAGCTAAACGGGCTACTAAGGCTCTTATAGCCTAGAAACGCCCTCGCTAAACCTTCTAGTAAGGTGCTGCGAAAGCTACTATATAAGATAACTTCTTAACCTAAAAGGTCGACCTTCTAGTAAGATACTAAAGGTAAACGTTACTATATAAGAGGTAACTCCTTAACTAAAGAGGTCTTTCCTAAGAGGTTCTTATAGCTAGAAGTATAAGAAGCTCTATAAGCAGGGCCTTATACCTCTCCCTCTTCCTTATCCCTTAACTATATTAATACTAGACCCCGTATATAAAAACGCTAAGCTTGCGCGAGGTATACCCTTTAATACTAATAACGCGCGAGAGCTCGCTAGAGAGTTTAGTATTAATATAATTAATAAAACCCGCTCCTTCTTTAACTACTCCGTTATATATAGAGAGTATATTATTAGTATAGCCCTTAAGAGGGCTCTTATTAATACCCCTAGAGGGGATACTTGCTATTATATTATAGCTAAGTAAGCGGACTTAGTAGCAGAAGCTAGGTAGGTTATTATATACCCTATAGAGTAGCCCTTCTTTAAGCAGGTCCTCTATACTATTAAGGCAGAGGCAGCCTAGGCCCCTTAGGGGTTAGTAAGTATAGCTTATACTAACTGCTTTAATATAGAGAGAGCGTTGCTAATAATAGTATAGCTAGTAGATAAAGCGGTAATAGAGGCGGTATTAGTAGCGTAGGTAGTGCGCGAGAGGAAAAGTCGATAGTTTCATAGTCTATTAAATAATTAAAAACCACGTTATTATTAATATAAAGTTAAAGATCGTGAGGCTATCTAGTATAATAGGTACGTATAAGTGCAGCTATAGTTAGGAAAGGATCACGTAACCGAAGGCTATATATTATTAGGAGGCGCGGAGTTAGAAGGTCTATTGCACTTGAGCAGGTAAAATCACTATGCAGTGGCTAGAGGCCCTTAATATATTATAAAGGGGGACCTAGGGGAGTAATAGCTCCCTCCTATCTAGTCCTAGTATAAGGTTAATCTAATAGTCTACCCCTAGTTACCTAGGGGGTAATAAGTAAGCCTTATTAGGGTTAAATAAGTTAGGAAACTCCCTTAAGACCTAGTCTAGTAGATAGTATTATAAATCCTCTTTTAGTCTTAGGTTTAAGGCTTTCTTAATATTAGATAAGCTAATAGCTTATACTAGTACCTCTTTAGTACCCTCCTAGTACTTACCCTATTATCTCGCTAGGTATTAGTAAAATATAGAGAATAAGGGTATATTAAGGAACCTTATAGCCCTTATTCCCTTTATAAGGGGAGTTTCCTCTTAGCCCTTTAGGTATAGCCTAACTTATCCCCTCCTATAGTATACTTAGTAGGCTATAGTATTATAAATAACCTAGCTCTATTCTATCTAAGGGCGCCCTAAGAGGATATTAGGGTCTAGGCTATTAACTATATATATAAAGATATACTAGGTATAGCTACTTATTTCTAAGTTAAACGCTATTATACCTAGTATATTACCTAGTAATAGTCTACTAAGTATATACCTTCTTATAAGTTAGTATTTCTTCTTAATATATAGAAGGTAGAGGTATTAAGCTAGGGATAGATTAATTATTATATAAGTATTACTCCTAGTATTTACTAGAGTATAAGCTAGATATCCTCTATTAACTCTAACTTAAATAATAATAAGGTTATTATTAGCTAGTTATTCCTATTTATATTCTTCCTAACCTAATATCTCCTCCTTAGTAGGCTCTAGGGCTTAACTTTAGTCTAGAGTTAGTCTTTTCCTAACTCCTTATCTTCCTCTAAGGAGTTAGTTACTACCTAGTAGCTATTTATAACCTTATAGTATATTATTTCTTCTTTTAAGGTTTTTATTTTTATAACCCTAGGTAGCTAGTCCTCCTTATAAGAGTAGCGCTAGGTAATATAGCCTCTAGTTCTATAAGTATAATAGGTATAGGGGTCCCTTATACCCTTCTAAGGTTACTAGTATTATATTAGGGAGGTACCTAAGGAGGATCTAGAGTTTTAGTAGTTATAGCGTCTTATTTCCTTAACTTATAAGATATATACTACTCTAGTTATATAGGTATCCCCCTTAGTATCCTTAGTAGTAAGTCTCTAGTAAGTTACTAAGTAGTTACTAGTAACTTTCTAGCGCTCTACTTTCTATATAATACTTTAGACTTTTAAGAGCTAGCTACTATAATTAGCTAGTAAGTTAATAGTAATTAGCTAATCCCTTAGCCTAGGGGTAAGGGAGGCCTCTAGAAGTAAGATCTAGACTTAGCTAAGCTAGTTTATACTACTTATATTAGCTAGTATTTACTTAAATCTTAGTAGGAAGGTTACTAGGGATTTATTCTCTTTCTATTAGAAGGTTTATAGTTAGGCTATTACTTATAACTAGATATTTAGGTCCTTATATATCTAGTCTAAGTAAGCTACAAAGTCCTTAGGGTTATATTTCCCCCCGCCCCCCCTAGCTCTATAGAAGGTAGAGACTACCTATTAGGCTATAATATCTAAGTAGGAGTTAATAAGGTACTATACCTCTATATCCGTGGTATAGAATACCTTATTCATAGTAATCTTATACCTTATCTGCTATACCTAGGTAGTATATTCCTTCTACTTACTTAAAAACTTTAGGGGTAGGAGTAGTAGCTTCTAGCGTACTATACTAGGTATTACTAGTACCTTACTAGTAGTACTTATAGGGGTCTATATAGTTACGCGTTAGCTATTCCCCTACTTAACCGCCTATAATTATTACTAGAGGGACTCTATTACTACTACTAAATTAGCTTATAATAGCTTATCTCGAGTTTTAGCTATACTATTATTAGCTATCTTACTAACTAGTAGGGAGCAGCGCTCGACTTATTATTATTATTATAGTAGTAAGCTTAAATATACGAGGGGTTACACCTAAGTTTATTTAATATAAGCTCGCTATAATACTATTTATTTAAGCTAAAGAGGAAAAAGGGGAAGTTTTCCTCTCTAGTAGAGATTTCGCTAGTCTATAGGGAATAACTAAGTAGGCCCTAGGTAGGCCCTAGGTAGGTCCTTAAGGCGGTAAACCTAGGTAGAAGCCTAGGTAGGCTTAACCCGGGCGTAGCCCGTAATATAGATATATTTGAAAGTTAATCTTATATAGGGAAGTATATTAGACTACTTACTATAGTTAAGGTAAGGTCCTATAGGTATAAATAACTAACCTATAACTATTTACTAATACTATTAAGTAGTAATATCGCCTTAATCTCCCTTACTATAATTAATATATTAAAATAGAGATTAAATAGGGCTAGACTCTAGACCTAACGCTCCCTTTTAAAGAGGATAAAGAGAGGGGAGGCTATAAGACCCTAAGAGCTAAAGCTATAAATAAGCTAGGTATCTTAAAACCTATATCTAAACTTAATATAATAATAATCCCTAAAGCTTTCTTAGCACTCCTATTAACTCTAGAGGAATATTATAAGTTTAGACGAAGTTTTATAAATAGTTTATAACTCCTACTTCTTAAACTTATATTAAAGGGTATAATTATTATATTAATACTAGAGCTAAGCTTAAATACTTTCTATATATTTTTTTAAGGAAAGTAAAGATATATTAAGTACTTTATTCCTAACCTAAGGAAAAAGAATAAGTAGCTTTCTTATACCTAAGCTAAGTAACTTATAGAGTTACCCTAGTACTTATAGATAGGGTAAGTAATATAATAAGATAAGCGCCTAGGAACTAGAAGCTAGTTTATTAAACCTTAATAAAGGTAAAGGATATAATTAGGATATTAAATATATAGAGGACGCTCTTCTATTATTACTACTACTTATATTACCTAGAGATCCTAGTAATAGAGGTAATAATAATAGCCCTAAGGGCTAAAATAGTAGAGGAGGTAGCCCTAGCTATAGTAATAGTAATAGCTAAGGCGATTAATACCCTCGACTACTAGCTAGGCTAAGAGATACTATTAAACCGTTATCTAACCCTAATAGGTTCTTAGTTAGCTATAACCTTCTTATATTCCTTCTCTCTATAGATATAGAAGGGGTAGTATAAGTAATAGCTAGAATAATAGTTATAAAACCTAGGTATAGTACTCCTCTATTTAAGATTAATATAATTAGGTTATTCGATCCGCCTCTATATAATAACGAAGTTAATAATATATATATTAATAGTAGTTTTAAAGACTATCTACTAGAATATATATCGTTTTATTAATATCATTAATAGCTATATCGAGTTAGATAATAGGAACCTAGCTATAGCTACTCTTAACCTATATTAAACCTTACTAAGGTATACCTCGGACTAGTACTATACTAATCTAATACTTAATAAGAAAGCGGAACTTAAGGACCCTAACTATAGGTTAAACTATTAGAAAGAGTTATTACTCGAACGTTTTTATTTACTATATGAAATTACTAAAGCACGTTAAACTAAAGAGAGGTATACTCTATATAATATATACGATTAATATAATATTTAATACTAGATAACTAAGGTTACTTAACTATATAAGGATACTAAAGAGAGCGAATCTAAGGTATTAACTATTACCTATAATAGGATAGATATATAACTAGTTATTAGTATTCCTTAGCTAACTAGTAATATAAACTGCAATAAGTTTATTATAAGCCTATAGAAGATAGTCCCTAGCTAGTATTAAATAGTTACTAAAGGATCCTAGCGGGCATTAGTCTAACTATCTATTAAGACGACCTATATAGGAACCTTAGCAATATAATTATCGCTAAAAGAGACCTCGAAAGTAGGCTATACTATAGCTACTTATTACCTATACTAGACGAATCTAAAAGAGACTATACCTAGCCTATTACTATTAAGACCTATAAAGCAAGCTACTAATATAGCTACTAAACCCTTATTAAGCTCCGCTTATAAGGAAATTCGGTTTAACTAATAATAAAGGCCTAAATACTAATATAAATAGCCCGGTTAATACGTTTAGCGTCCTTAACCGCCTAGTTACCCTTTAGCCTATATAACTAAGGGTACTAGTCGCGAGTAAGCAGAAGAGGAAGTATATAATTTATTAGATAAGGGTAACTTTAACTATATTTAGTATATTAAAGCTAGCGAGGATTTAGACTTATATAAAGAAGACGTAGTTATTAGTACTAACAACGAGGATAACTAAGAGTAATAGGAAAACGATCCTAAGTATATTAACCTAGTTACTTAACCTACTTATTACTACAAATACCCTCTAGGTTATATCCCTAGATATAAGGATAAGTACCCTATTTTTAATATTAACTCCTTCTAAAATTCGCTCCTTAAGAATCCTAGAATCTACTCGTATAAAACCTGCTTTTATAATACTAAGCTATATGCTAACTTTAAGGGTATCTTCTTATATTAGACCCTTCTATCCCCTTAGCTAAATATAATGCTTATTAGTCCTATTAAGCCGTAGTAATATATAGTTATATATTTATATTACTATATATACGCTAAGATTATTATCTAGGGCTATTATAATAGACCGCTAATTATAGTCTGCCTTAATACTAGTATAGACTACTTAGTTATAAGCGAAGCCTGCTTATAATAGTTCTATACCCTCTTAAGAGAACCTAAGGTATTTAAGCTCTAAGGTATAGGAAGCCTTAAGACTATCGCCTAGGTAACCTTTGCAATTCTTATATAAGGATAACGACATAATAGCTATATAATGACTACTAAGCTCTATATAGGTATATAGCTTATCCTATATTTAGATACTAGTCTACTTATAGGATAAGACTTTAATATACCTAATAAGCTTAATATTCTAAACTTAGAATCGTGCGTCTAAATTATATCTTAAAATAAATATTTTAATTTCCTCTTAGATCTATTTGAAAATCCCTTTAAAAGTTTATAATATATATACTATAAGAAATATAACTATCGCGCTATATAATTACTCTGCTATTTAAATTAATATACTATTAGTAAAATAGAGTCCCTTCTATTTAGCCTAAAGGACGAAGGGTATATATATACGTATATAGGTAATTTACTATTTATTCCTATTATTAATAACGCTCCTTACCTATTAAAGATTGAATAAGGTACTAAGCTTAGAACCCTAGCGCCCTTTAAGTCTAAAACCTAAAGACTTGCAGTTAACTATAAATAGCCTTTTTAATATTATTATATAAGGATCTCATATATTACGCTATTTTTAGCCTTCCTAATTACAAGCTTATAATACTCGCTTAGCTACTAGAACTATTAGTCGACGAATAAGTAGAAGTCCCTAACCTAACTAGTAAGGAAGCGCTCGCTAATTATAGCGTAATAAATAATAATATAACGCTAAATAGCGGAGATATCTATAAGGGGAATATTAACCTAAATCGTAAGATAGGTATAACTAAGCTAAAAAACTTACTAGTAGTTATTACTAAGGAAGGTATATATATTTATAACTAAGACGCTAAAGCTATTTAACGCCTTAAAGAGGTTATCTCACGTTACCCTACTATCTAGAAGGACTAGGGACTAATTAACCTTCTAGAAGATTAATACCTTAGGGTTAAACTTATTAAAGGATAGTAGAATATAAATATTAGATAATAACCTTACCCTATGAGTAGAGAAGATAGGAAACTTATTAATAAAACCTTATATAAGCTCTATACTTAAAATCGTATCAAATAGGGTAACTCTAGACTTATATTATTTAAAGCCCTTATATCCGCTATATAGCGAATTATAGATAGCAAGTATAAAGGTTATATAGTTATAGGCCTACGTGCTCTTAATAAAGCTATAATCCCTAATATATACCCTATACTATTATAATAAGACGTTATTAAACGCCTTTATAGTAAACTATAAATTACTATAGTTAATACTCGATCCTTCTTCTATTAATTTCTTATTAAGAAGGAATATCGAGATCGATTTATTATAATTAGCTACTAGGGATAAGAACGCTTAAAGGTAATACTTATAGGATTCTATAATTCGCCTACTCACGCTTAACGCGTTATAGATAGACTCTTATAACTATATAAGAAATATACTTATACGTTTATTAATAATATTTTAAAAAACCTTAATACTTACCTTAAGCACCTTAACGCGATTCTTAAACTCTTTATAGATATTAGACTCTCGCTTTTAATAAAGAGGTTATATATTAGATATCCTTCTATTAAGCTACTTAGCTTTACTATTAATACCTTTAGACTATTAAATACTTAAGACTATATTAATACTATTAAGAAAATTAAATACCCCTATAACCTCTACTAGCTTAAATAATAGATAGACATAACTAGTTTTCTATAATATATAATACTACGCTATAATTATAATATTTAACCGCTCTAATAGTATAAAACTATATTACTTACCTAAGCCTAAGCTTAAGGAAAGGATAAAGGCGCTATAAGAAAGCTCTTCTATTAAAAGATAAGTTTTAAACCTACGCTAGAAGAAGTAGCTAGCTTTAATAATATTAAGGATACCTTAATAGTAGATAACGCCTTATTCTATTATAACCCTAATAAGTACTTATTTATATAGCTTAACTCGTTAAAGGAATATAGATACTCCGCACTAATCTTCTAGCTAGCTAACTATATTAAATAGAAACCTTATAGCCCTATTAAGTATAATAATATATATCTAATCGCTTATATTAGTAAGGCCCTTAACTAAGCTAAATAGAAGTATTAGCCTACTAAACCTAAAGTTACTTACCTAGTATAAGTAGTAAAGAAGTACTAGCTAATACTATATTTATCTAGATAAGACCCTATAATAGTACTTACTAACTATTTAGTAACATATAATATTATTATATGAACGTCGCTATAGTCAGAGGATAAGATAAGGTCTAACTTAGGACTTATATTATTATTAGAATATCTTAGCTAGTTCTCCCTAGTATATTATTATATCCCTAGAATATTAAATATTATAATAGATATGTTATTATACCTATTTATAATAGAAATCCCTATTAAAGACGTTAGGGAACTTAATAAGATATAGGATAATATGCTAATAAGCGTTAACTTTATAATAGAAGTATCTCTTAATAACGACTTTAAGGCTAAGCTTATCTAATCGTATACTAACTCTAAGTCCTAGAGTAGAGTATATAAGATACTCTGCGAAAAGGTAGATAATATAGACCTTACTTTTATTATATATAATAGTCTTCTTTACTATATTAACCCCTATACTAATAAACGAAGGCTCTGCGTTCTAAAAGAGTTAGTAACGCCCCTTATTAAAGAAGCTTATAATAACTACTATTACTTTAGTAAGGAACGAACGTAGAGAGCTATTAATAAACACTTTTATATACTATGTTTTAAATAATAAGTTAATAACTACGTAGCTAACTACCTATAATACGGAATAATAAATATAGAACGTTAACTACCGCTTAGCGCGCTATAGCTAATATTAATATAAGCTGTTCCCTTCTATATAATTACTATAGACTTTATTATTAGACTTCCTAAAATACCTTTATAGTATTTAAGCAGAGAACTTTCTACTTCTTAATATAGTACTTACTATAACTAATAAGTTCTCTAAAGCAATACTTCTTATCCCTAGTTACTTAATATATATTACTAAGATCTAGGGATACCTCCTACTTCGTAACCTCTAATATAGTAACTAGGGAATACTAAATGCTATTATATCTAATTATAACTAGAAGTTCCTATTAAAGTTTTAAACCGTACTATAGGCCGAATTATATACTAAAGTAAAATTCTTAATAGTATATTATCTATAAACTGACGGTATTTTAGAATATAAAAACTAAACCGTTAAACTAGCTATTTATTACTTTCTTAACCTTATTAATAATAACTAGGTAATATTACTACTAAGCCTTTAATATAACCTTAATAACGCCTACTTATAAGTTATTAGGTATTTACTAAACTAAATACTATATAGTAGGAATACTAATAACGCATTAAATATCTTAGGTAATACTAACCCTAAAATAAACTGCGAAATCTTCTAGAAGGAAGCGAAAATTTTAATTATAGTAGCCTAGCTATATATAAAGGAATAGTATAATAGAAAATATCATTTTATTACTTTTAAGCTAGGTAACTAGGTATATCTTAAGATAGAATTAGGATATTATCTACTAGGATAGCTAAACCTAAAGTATAGCTACTAGTATACTGTATTTAAGGTCCTTAAACGCGTTAGTAAGTTAGTATACTACCTTAATATTCTACCTAATATAAATATTCACCTAGTTATATCTATTATCTAACTTATACTATTACTAGCCCCTAGTAGTAACCTATTTAACTATTAAGATAACTACTAAGGCCTAGTTAATATTAAGGAAGATAATAATACTTATTAGCTTAAAGTATATAAGTATTTCGAGATTAAAAGTATTCTTAAGAAGCAAACCCTCGCGCGAGGAAAAGTATAATATCTAGTTAAATAGAAAGGTTACTTACTAATATATATTATTTAAATAGATAAAGACGCTATAAACGAGAAAACTTATTATTATATTTAAAAGTAAGGAATAAGAGATAGAATAGCTCTATAGATAAGCATAAGCTTAAAGACCTATCTAATAAAGCCTTAAATTAGTAATAGAGCTTAGTAAAAGACTATTAAAGCGCTTAAGAGGAAGGCCTTATTAGAACCTAGTAGAATAATAAGATATAGATTATAAATAAGGAATACGCTACTTAAAGCGCCTTAAATAAATAAGTAGACTATAAAGAGTATTATAACTAAGGCCTTATTATAAGATAAAGATATTTAGCGCGCTTAAGAACTTTACTCTAATAATAGCGATATTTATATCTATCCTATTAGTAAAGATAACTACGCCTATTACGCTTTCCTTCTCAAACTCCTTCTACCCTTAGTACTATAAGAACCTTTGGAAATATAACCGCTCTCCTCGCTAGAAGATCGATCCCTACTCGTATTTAACTAATAAGAAAAATTAGCGCTTAAGTATATATATATAAAACAAATTTATATTACTAGGTAACCCTACTAGTTATTACTACTACCTTTGCTTGCTTAGTATTAACCGTATTTTTCCCTCTATATATATATTTCGCTAAAGAGCGTTAACGCCTTTAACCCTATTATTATACTATTATTATATTATATATCTCCCTTTATTACTATTATCCTTATCTAGACGTCGAGGAATCGTACTAATGCTCTATATTATTACGCGCTTAACGCTACTAGAGTAACCTATATTATATATACCTAGGTATTACTTTACTATAAATAGATAACATTCTAAATACGAAGATACTAAGTACGTTACCCTTAACTATATTTACTACTACCTACCTTATATTAAGATCCCTTATAATAAGCCTAGATATTCTATTTATAACTAAGAAATCTTCGAGCGCGCCCTTAACTAAGAGACCTAACCTTATAGAACTAGTTATAATATTTCTAATACCCTATTTATTATCTACCTAGGTACTAACGCTTACCTAGTTACCTAACTACTATCTATAAACTAAATTAAGTTCTATTACTAATTTCCTAATACTATCTTAAACCTTAAGTAGCTATCCCTCTATAATACTATATAGAACTCCCTTAAATATAACCTATATTATACTACTAATATCGCTACTATAATTATTTCTATTAATTCTAGAGAAGCCTTAAGCAGAGATAATAAACCTATTACTACTAAATATAATTAAGCTAATAAAACTATTAACGCTAATGAGCCTAAACTATCCCTTAACGCTAGCTAACCTAACTAAGCTACTAATACTACTAAATATATAAAACCTTTACTAAGCTACTAATACTACTAAATATATTAAACCTTAACTATTAACTAATATTATTATAACTAGCACTAGATTAACTCCTATTACTTAGAATAAGACTAATAAAATAGCTACTCCTAAAAAGCAAGCTACTAGTATTAGTACCCCTAATATAATAGATATTATTAAGGCTATCGAGGGAATATAAGCCTATAGTAAACGTATTAGCTATATCTCTATACTACTTAATAGATATAAGGAGACCTAGATCGCCCTAACTACGGCGCTCTCCGAGGGTTATATTACTAATACTAGTACTATTACCCTTAACCTAGGTTAATTTATTAAGTTAGCTACTAATAAGTTTAAGTTTATTATAGTAACTATTCCCTAGGGACTAATATAAGAGAGCCTAGGCTTCCTTAGCCTAGAATAATCCCTTACTACTAGGTTATCTACTAAGTATATAGTATTAGCTACTAGCCTAGAGGATCGCCCTAATATTAATCCTTCCTCTAATATTAGCCCCTTTAACGCTATTAATACGCCTAGTGCTACTAAGATGCCTAATACTACTACTAGTATTAAGAATATCGTTATTATAGACTAGTAATCCTATACTTATATTATCGCCTTACCTATTCCTATATAAAGTTCCCAACTACTTAGGAGGTAATTAATATATACCTTTAGCGCCTCTATTTCTTCGATATAACTAACCTTATCGCCACCTGCTACGCTAAACGCCTTACCCTATATACGCTTATCTAGAATAGCTTAATTATCCTTAGCCTATATGGATATATCCACGCCCTTAGCTTATTTATAACTAAACGAATTATAAGTAACCCGGAGTTTAGCGCTATATTATGATTCTTTATTATTAAGTAGATACTATAATATAAGTTTCCTAGTATATATACTAATAATAATACTTATATTAGTTAGGCTATAGTTAATAGTAATAACTTGAGCGCTATCTATGCTCTTTTAAACCTTAATAACCCTAAGGCTATAGATATAGCTAACTTTAAGTATAAATACGCTACTAACCTTCGAGGCCTTCGCGCTAATATTACCTCCCTCGCTACCTTAATCGCTATAATTAAAGATAATAGTATTACTAAGTTATACCCTAAGGTTAGTAATAAATCTTACTACTTATTCCTAGAGTAATATTAGGATAATACCTAACTAGCTACTACTTATAATATTAATATTAACTAACTCCTAGTTATAGCTAAAGAGATTATTAATAATAAGGATAAGGACTACCCCGACCTCTTAAAGATAGCTAATACTACGCCTAAGACTCCCTTAGCCTAAAGTAGGATATTATAAAATATATAGAATAGAAAGGAAGCAAGGTTATATAGTTACTTATATATAATAATATAGCTCTACTTACTGGTATATTACTATAATAAGAGGTATAAATCAAAATTTATACTATATATCGTAGTTAACGCCTTTTTCTTCTTATATAAGTAATTAATACTAAACGCGCTTAGCGTAGTTATCTTACTTAAGGGCGTCTAATACGTTTAATATATTAAACGTACCTAAACGCGTTAACCCTTATAAAAGGGCTTATCGCCTTTAAGGAAAAACCCTTCTAAATATTCATAGAATTTTCACCTATATTTTTCACCTACTACGTGGACCGTATTAATAGGGATGCAAGACTAGACGATGGTAAGATCAACTCCTCCGTCCAGAATGCGGGCAACGGGGGCTAGGTGACTTACCAAGATCCATATAACCCGCAGGACTTCCGTCCTCATGAATAGGAGGGAAGGCCTCAAACGTGTTGGAGTCGGCGACAGCAGCGGAGAAGTATGTCGCGATGGCTACAATCGCTCAAGGGGAGGGTCGTCGTGAAGAAGGGCATATAGGACGAAGTCTATAACGAAGGAGTATGTATATAGGTATCCGTATATCTATATATATATCTATAGGAAGAAGTCTCTCTGAATAGGGGTATATAGACCGAAGGGAGATATATACCCGCTCTAGAACGGGTAGGACTATATATAACTATATAAGTAAGCCTTTTCCTATATAATATACCCCCCTAGCCTTATAATATCCCCTAAGGCTAAATATAAAGTAAACTAAAGTAGTAAAGCTATTTATAACTAAATATAATAAGGGGAGTAGCGCCCTAGGGATCCTATATAGCGCTACCTATAGAATAATAGGAAGGGTGGGAGCGGTTTACTTAGTAATATAGGGAGTAGCCTGCTTAAGGAGGCCTAGCTATAGCTATAATAAGGGGAGTAATCTACTTATAAGGGGGTTAATACGCTAGGAGGGCCCTGCGCTACGCTAGCTATAAGAATAATAATAGGAGCACTCTGCTTAATAACGTAGTTTAGGCTATAATATTTATTAGGTATTTAATAGAGGGTCTTATAATACCCTCCTCCTAAAGCTTATTATATAAGTAAGAGAACTTATTAGTATATAGGGTAGCTAGGATAGCTTCTTTTTCTAGCTCTATAAGCTAAATAATTTATTTAGCTTTATTAGGCTAAATTACTAAAAAGAGGTAATTATAATATCGCGCTAGCTAATAGTAGGTATACTTATAGGGGTATTATATATAATCCCTACTATTACTTTACTTTATTATAGAGTTTTTAGTAGGGGTAGGTTTAGGTATACCTACTAATATAGTAAATATACCTATAAGGGCGCTAGGTTATTTTAACTACTAAGCGACGAGGGTACTAAATATTAAAGCTATCTTAATAAGGGGGTATAGCTTCGCGCTAGTTTGCTTAGCTATAATAACCTTAATAAGGGTATTATAGGCTTATATAAGCGCTATCTGCTTACTAACTGCCTTAAGGAAGCGCTTAGTTATAATACCTTCTTAAATTTTAGGGATTTCAAGCGACCTCGCGCGCTAATATATAGTATACTATTACTAATACTAGGTCTATAGCGATATAGAGCTATTTCCCTACTCCAGAATATAAAGGTATTTATCTTAAATAGTAGTAATTATAATAAGGCCCGTAGGGGCAATTAACTACTTAAGCGCTTATGCGAGGGATTAGAGGGAAGTGTTCTTAATAGCAACGAGGTTATTCTAAATAATTATAAGTAATAAGGGGTTTATAATATAGTATATAAAGTTCTAGATATTATAATAGCTACTAAGGAGTGACTTTTAGGTTTCCTTAGTAATACTATAGTTAGTTATACGTATAGTATGCTTAATATAAACGTTATTAACTATAAGAGGTAATAGAGGTAGAGGCTCCGCGTTATTTAGGTTTTAATATATATAGCGCTACGTAGCTTATTCGTTATATTTATAAATATAGGTCTTATAGGCTTCCTTATTATACTACGTAGTAAGTTTATTAATTATTAGAGGGCGTGCTATATAGTATATAAGATCGGGTATAGGTTAACTACTTAGGTTAATATAGTCCTATACACCTGCTTAGAGGGTATAGAAGCGAAGCTATAAATACTAGGCGGGCTAGTTGCGTAGCTTAGAGAGATAGTAAGCGTATATATATAGCTAGGTAGTAGAAGGGTTAGGTAGAAATACTTTATTAGTAACGAAGAGGGGTTGAATAGAGAGCTAAGAGGAGGGCTAAAAGGAGGGCTAAAAGGAGCGCCTAAAGCTATCGTAGTATATTAGGGGTTATATAGGAAAGGCGTATTATAAGCGAAGTTAAACTAGCTAAGAGCTAGGCTTATAACTATTATAATAGCTATAAGCGCTTAAGGGGAGGGTTGTTATAAAGAAGGGTATATAGGACGAAGTCTATAACAAAGGAGTATATATATAGGTATCTATATATCTATATATATATCTATAGGAAGAAGTCTCTCTAAATAGGGGTATGCGGACTGAAGGGATATATATACCCGCTCCGGAACGGGTGGGACTACACGTGACTACGCAGGTAGGCCCTATCCCGCACGACAAAGTGCTTGTTCTAGAACCACTTGGCCGTCTCCTCGCAAGCATGCACACAAGACATTCCTCCCCCCTTCATCATTTGACCCAAGTCTCCCGGCTTCGTGCTGTCGATCGCTTCCGTTGACCCAAACCTAACGAGGAAAATGTCACCATGCTTGAACTCGACGCCCTGGTGTGCGGCGACCGCCTCAATGTCTTGGACGGTGACGCGGTGGCCGCCGAACGGGTGGTACTCGATGCCCTTCTCCTCAGCGTAGGATTTATAGTCGATCAGGACACCACGACCGACAACACCGCCTCGGGTGTGCCAGTGGTCGATGGTTGGCATGTTGTTCTCGGCAGTCGTCGCAGCGGTCATGTCTTCAGGAGTTGGGTTGAAACCGCTGTAGGCGAGACCGCTCGGCTGGTGGTGCCAGTGCACGAGACTGTCCCACTGACTGCTGTTCTAGGTGTTGAACTCCAACTCGTCATCCCATCCGATAGCCGCACTGAGTTTGGCGGCTTGCAGAGTGTGGATTTTGTGGGTGAATTTCTTTCGTTCCTGTATTTGAAAGCCCGAGAGACCATCCAAAGACCAGCTGGTTGTTGTCAGAAACCTCACTCGAATTACGAGTAGTAATGCTCGTCCGTGGTCCAGGGGGTCGACTTACTTTAGAGAAACGGAGACTCCATCTCTGACCTCGCTGCCCGCTGCTTTGATGACATCGGGCGTGAGGAGGTTCAAAGTCCCGTAGATATCTTTTTTGCCGTCCTTGTCGAAAACACCCCAGGCGCAGCCCTTTGGCCTCCCCTCGACTGGTGGCAGATCATCATAGTCAGGGAGGTTGAAGGTGGAGCCCATGGCAAAGAACCTGTCCAGGCGTCTAGTTACCGATAGCGAGAAAAATGTGGTGAATGCAAGAAAGTCTCACGCGAACTTCTGACAGATATACGGATTGCCTAGTTTGTGGCTTACGTAGTATGCGACGTGGGGGGACCATACTCCAACAAGACACCCAGAAGACCCCACGGCCGGCGCTGTCAGTTCACGATATGGATTCCCTCACTCGCTTGTTGGTCTCCCGAGGGGTAATAGCGCAGCGGTTGGCTGGGGTGGCCTTTCCGGTTGGACAAGGGTTCGATCGTCCATGGCGACATGCAGGCGGTGATTACGCCGCGACAGAGCGTCCGAGTCCGCGCGCGCACCTATGAGGCGCGGCATGCTGCTCAACGGTCTGCAGTTTCGGTCTCGGTAAAGTAGCTTTCGATGATGCTTGACCAAGCTGATATCGGCTGAAACGTATGTTCAACGAGCCCCCGGCGTGGAGATGGAAATGCATTTGAGAGTGGATGGTGGATCGCTGATTCAGCCCGTTCTTGGGGTTGCTATAGTTTAGAGTGCCCTCAACTAACTTCAGCTCAGTTTTATAGCATGCGAATTATGACATCTAAGATAACGTGTGATGAGAGTGCTCAGGTTTGCTAGTTAACAGCTATCTAGTATCCTACAGCCGCGACAGAACCACAAACCCGTTATTCCAGAGTCCGGGCTTCGGATGCGGTGAGGATATCTAGACACGCCTGGCGGTTATCCCATGTCGGCGCGGCGATGGAGGCTTCAAGGACTGATTCAGGCTTTATTCTTGGCGGAGTCCACCGTTCCGGAACTTTTCTACTAAGCTTCTACTAAGCTTATTGAGAAACGTCCTATAGGGCCACATTTATAGTTGCTAAAGAGCTTATTCTATTATAACGAGAGTAGCTATAACGTGGTTACTTATAACTATAGTTAGAGGAGCGACCTCTACAGAAAGGTCGCTCTAGAGCTAATATTAGTTATATACTACGCTAGGAATAAGTAATACTAAAGGTATTATAATATACCCCCCTAGACGTAGTAATAGCTAGAAAAGCGCCTAACTGCGTGGTATCTTTTAAAATACCTAAATATAAAGCAATATATCTATAAATAACTTATTAATAAGCCTATTTATAAAAGAGATAATAAAGTAAAGTTATTTATATTAGGTATAGGCGAAGCGTAAATAGTTATAGTTTTCTACCTTTATAACTATTACTATTATTATTATAATACCCTTTATTTACTAACTCTTACTAATAGTAGTAGAATCTATTATTTCTTATTAGCTTAGGTAAGGTAGCTACTATTATATGAATTCTAAATAAAATAACCTAGCCGCCCCCCCTACCTTCTTAACTCTCCCCTATATATAATATAATAACTATATATATACCTAGCGGCCTCTGGCCACTGCATAGTGATTTTACCTGCTCAAGTGCAACAGACCTTCTAACTCCGCGCCTCCTGACAATACACAGCCTTCGGTCACGTGAGGCCACGAGAGCCTCAGTGGCCCGTTCGGCTCCGATGTAATCAGCCCCGGTGCGGCGCGCGTCCGACTCTATGCGGTGATGTTCAGAGGGTTTACTTGCGAGTAGTAGGAACGTATAGGGTTCCTATATTATTTTCCTTAACTAGTAGAGGGTATAGGTTAAAATACCTATATAGTGTTTCCCGAATTATACCTGCGAACTAGGTGAATTTATTATAGTCTTTTTACAAAGGGGCTGCGGCGTAATTCCGAGCTTAATATATACCTAGCTTTAGTTCTAATAATAACCTTATTACGCGCGCGCGCGAATAACTATATTATATAATAATCTTAAAGCTATTATAATATACTAACGTATTTATAGATACCTCTTAAAAAGAAGACTAGTTAGGCTATAGCCCTCGAGAAGGTATATACTACTAAAGGTAAGAATAAAGCTAGGAGTAGAGGGGCGCGCCCCCGTCCCCTAGAGAGTAATAGTAAGGTTATATATATATTATTCCTTCCTATTATTAATATATAATATACTAATATATTATATAATAAGTAGAAAGAAGTAGAAGTAACCTATAGAGAGTAGCTCTAAGGGTAAGGGTTTATAGCCTAAGAGGCCCTAGGGTTACCCTCCTAAGTAGTTTAAGAGGATAGCTCTTAGTAAGTTATAATCCCTTTATTACTATAACTATACTCTAGAATATTACTAACCTTATTATTATTATAATCCCTAAAGAGATAAATAAGGAGGAGAGTAGTAATAAGGGCGGTTTAGAGCCCTCTCCTAGCCCTCCTCCCCCTAATAGAGGTATAGAGGTAGAGTAAGTACCCCTATTTAATAAGTACTAGCTTTAGTATATTTTAAGCGAGCTCTTAGGCTTATTAGATAGAAGGTACTCGCTTAGTATAGTAGGTAAGTATAACTACTATTATAAAAGTAAGGTACCTTATTAATAAATAAGCACCTCTATTACTATTATAGCCTACTAATATACTAAAGCTAAGACTTTAGATAACCTAGTAATTTGAAAGGTAAGGTTTTATATACGCTTCGTTTCTATAACTAACTTCTAATATAACCTATAGACCCTTACTTATTAGAGAGCTACGCTTAATAAGGCTATTATTACCTAAAAGGAGGAGATTATAATAGTAAAGAAGGGTAGTAATAGTAAGGGTTCGGGCAGGGCTCCTAAGGTAATAGGTAGTTCTAGTATATATAGCGTCGTCGCTCTATCTCCCGCCCTAGTTCTATTTAGAACCCTAGTAGTTAGCGCGGGTATACCTATACCTTATCCGCTTACTAGTAATATAGCTACTATAGTATACTACGTAGTTAATAGTCTTATTAGTACGTATTTACTAGAGGTATTATTACCCTTATATAATATCCTAATAGATTAGTATAAGTAAATCCTCTAAGGTTAAGTAGTAGAAAATTAGTTTTTAGGGTAGCCCTTTAGGGTATATTATATTCTTTTACTCCTATAAGAGCGACTTTAGGCTCCCTAGCTAATAAGCTATAAATTAATTAGAAATTAGGCGCTACTAGCCCTCTTATACTTATTTAGAGCGTCCCTCGCTTATTATAATTAATCTCTATATGTTTTTTAGATTAAAGAGCGAATAGAAATATTCGAATTTCTTATAATTTAGAACCTTTATAAGACTATTACCTAGTATATTATTTTCTAGTATATATATTATACTAAATAATCCCCTAGCGTGTTCTTATTATAGCTATATATTCTAAATATTAACGTGCTATAGCTTAGTTAAGATCTATTCCTTTTTACTTATTGAGTTTAGAATTACGCTGCAGCCCCTTTATAAAAAGACTATAACAAATTCACCTAGTTCGTAAGTATAATTCAGGAAATACTATACGGGTATTTTAACCTATACCCTCTATTAGTTAAGGAAAATAATATAGGAACCCTATATATTCTTACTACTTATAAGTAAACCCTTATATAAAGTTAGACGCGCGCTCCACTAGGGCTAATTATATTAGCACTAAACCCTATATATAAATATACTAAGCCTAAGCGAGGTATACCCTTTAGTATAAATAATATAGAGGGGATCGCTAGAGAGTTTAGCCTTAATACGACTAATAAAACCCGCTCTATTATTAACTACTCCGCTATATATAGAGAGCGTATTATTAATATAGCCCTTAAGAGGGCTTACCTTAATACCCCTATAGGGGACTCTATAAGGCGTAATAGTATTAGAGCTAAGTAAGTAAACTTAGTAATAGAAGTTTACTAGGTTATTATATACCCTATAGAATAGCCCTTCTTCGAGCAGGTCCTCCGTATTGCTAAGGTAGAGGTAGCCTAGGCGGCCTAGGCCTATTAGGGGAACGTCGGTAAGTATAGCTTGCGCTAACTAATAGAGAGAGCGTTGCTAATAATAGTATAGCTACGAAGGCGTTAGCTAACCCGATCGAATAAGAGGACTATAAAGATAGTAACAACTTCTAGCGGATAAAGCGGTAATAGAAGCGGTATTTAATAGCAGCGCGGGTAGTATATAAGAGGAAACGTTAATAGTTTCGTTATCTATTAAATAATTAAAAACCAAACGTTATCATTAATATAAAGTTAAAGATCGTGAGGCCATAGGCATATATAAGTATAGCTATAGTTAGGAGAATTACGATCACGTGACTAAAGGCTATATATTGTTAGGAGGCGCGGAGTTAGAAGGTCTGTTGCACTTAAGCAGGTAAAATCACTATGAAGTGGCCAGAGGCCCCTTTTTACTTATTATAAAATAAATTATCTATTAGTTATTATAATAAATCTTCTAGATATTACCAAGTTCGAGAGTAATATCCTTAAATAGCCTCTAAAGAGTAATTATTTCCTTAGTAGTATCTTTAAGGCTTAGAAGCTCTACTTCTATTATTAATATTATAACTATAGCTTATTAAGTAGCCTTCTACTAGATCGGTCCTCTAAAGAGCGAGATTATATACTCTTAAGATAACCTCTATATCTCCTTATTATCTATAAACAAAGCGTTACTTATAATTAGTAGTACCTATCTACCCCCTGAGTTACTAAAGTATATTATGAGGTAATAAGTATAATATAAGTACTAGATAACCTAGTTAGTAGTAGTATAGTAATAAGGAGCGGGATTTATTAGGAATCTTAAGAGTAGAGAATATATAAAAGCGATATTAGGTTAGATTATAATAGTAATATAGAGTATAAAGCTAATCTTCTATTAGAAACTCTTTATTTCTAATAGCGTTACTACTATTTTACTCTTTAGGAGTAGTAGGTTTAGAAGGGGGGTTATTAGCGCTCTAAGGTTAAGTAAATTAAATTTCTTTATAACCCGCTTAATATATTAGTTATAAGAAAGGTATATCTTTTATATAGCTTAGTTATTAATAACTCTAATTCCGAGATAGTACTTAACTAAGCCTTATTTTCTTAACTTATATGTTTCCTTTAGGCTAGTAATTACCCTCTATACTACTTCTTTATAGTTCCTATAAAATAGGATAAGGAAGTTATTTATATAGAAGATAATAAGGACCCTCTTCTTATTTAACTAGAAGAGATATAGGTCTTTATTTATAAGTATAAAGCCTAGGTACTAAAGGGTTAAGGAGAACTCCTTATACTAGAGCAGTAGCGCGTCCCTTAGCCTATAGAGCGCGTAATATAGTTTAATATACTTTCTAAGGTACTTAAAGCCGTCTAATAACTTATAAATCATTAGGTCTTTATTTAGGTCCCGGGAGGTGTTTAGGAATGCGTTAATAATATCGAATTATTTAACTTCGAGGTTGAATTATATAGTAATTACTATCGCTACCCTAAAGGTATAAGTAGCGAGGGTTACTATATAAGTCTATTGAAGGGGCGACTTCTCTTACTAATCGCCTTAAATATAGATCCTTGTTTTATACTAGTTAAGGATATTATTCTTATTAAATTTATAGGTAAATACCTACTTTAAAGGGATTAGTCTCTTTATTCTTATTTCTTAATTAATTACGCGCTATATATCTATTTACTATAATTTACCTATCTTAATCTTAGCCGCTTCTTTAAAGTGAGTTTAGAGCGCTTATAGGAGGTTTAAAAGTTCTTTTTACGAGCGAGGTAGCTTAATAAGGTTATTAGTAGTAAGACGTTTATAGATTATTATAGTTATATAAGCAGGCTTTACGCTATAAATAGTAGTATAAATATAGCTATAGAGCGTATAGTACCCTATATTAGCTTCTAAAAAGGCTTTCTACTAATTAGGTATAAAAGTCTTAAAAAAGCTAGATACCCGCTCCTACTCTATATAGTATTGGAGTGAAAACTAGTAGCTAGAGTAGGATTCGCTTTTTACTATTCCTAGTTATAAGTTACTAAGTAGCAGATTATATATTTATTAGCTTTAATAAGTTTAGCTATAGCCCTCCTAGTTATATAACTAGTTAGACCTCTATTTAGTATTAGCCCTCTCCTCTCTATTCTAATATAGCTATACTAGTAGATTTAAGGGCGTCCTATCTAAAGGTTTATTCTTATTACTCTTACTTACTTAAGAAATATATTATAAAGTAGGTAGTAGTTTAATTATAACATAGTCCTTAATCTATTCCCTTTTAGAATTAACTTCCCTTCTAACGTTTATCTTAAAATCACCTATTTAGTATATATAACTACGTAGTATTAGTACTATAGGTATATTAGGCTTTTAATCCTTACCCCCTAAGTAGTATATACTAGCTACTCTAGAGCCTCAGGGCCGAGGTACCTACTTTAGAGGTACTAAGGTATCGCGTTATTACTCTAGTCTAGTAGTAATATAAAAGAGGTATACTTATATATTATAAGCACGTAGTTTATATTATTAATAATAGTATTAATACTTCGGGGGATCCGCTCGGGAATAGAGTATATAGAATAAGGCTTATATTTAAGGAAGGCGAGGTCTACTTTCCTAATAGGTTTCTTAACTATAACGCTATTCTTATAGGTTCTAAAGCGAAGTATATAGTTATACCCTAAGTACTAGATACCTATTTTTTAAAGTAGTACTTTAGAGATAATATTAATATAAAAGTTCTCTATATATCCTACGTTATAGAGCATAAGGTCCTCTATATTTATACTTTTTAAGCTATTAAGAGCGTTCTTAATAATCTATATACCTTTTATAATAATTAGGTATAAAGCTATTCTAGAACTAACCTATTCTCTATTATAATACTTAGTTAAGGAGGGGATAAGTAGGGACTTATTATTAATAAGGTATATCCCTCTATAGTTATCTAGGACTATAGATTTATATAATATATAGGGTTTTAAGTAGGGGGTTATAAAGATACTTAGGTGCTCTTTATCTAAGTTAACTATATTATTCCTAACCTTATCTAAGAGGGCTATATAGAAAGTAACTACTATTATATTAATAGGGTAGCTCGGGGCTATATTAGATTTCTTAGACGAACCCTTATTACCCCCCTTATTATTTTAGTAGTTTTTACCCTTATAGGGTATAGTATATAGCTAGCCCTTATAAGTAAGTTCCCTATAAGGATTAGTAAAGCGTAAGTTACTATTTAACTAGTTATAGATCTAAGCTACTTATATATTTATTACTAATCTATAGGGGCCCTTCTAGCTATATCTAGTTAAGGCGGCTTCTAAGTAGTTATAATTAATACTTAGCTATTAATAGCTTAATCTATATAGGTACTATTTACTACTAGATAAGTTACTAGTTATAGGAATACTTAATAAGTTAGCCTCGTTTATATAGCTAGCTAGTATTATAAAGACCCTAGCGCTTCGTCCTTATAACCTCGAGTAGAGTATATCCTTATATAAGAGGTCCTTAAATATAGTAGTATATTAGCTTATATTAGAGACTAGTATCCCTATTCGCTCCTATTTAAGGATATCTATAATCTCTATACTAATATAAGTAAGTATAAAGTAATAACTTATTACTTAAAGAAAAGTTTTTAAAGCAAGGGTACTACTTACCTTAGGAAGCTTAAGCTAGGTAGTATAGAGATAGATACCCTTAAAGTCTTTAATCTAGGCGTTAGGATTAATATTCCTATTCGCCTTCTCTAGGACTTAGATATACTCCTTTTAAATAATAATAAGGGTACTAGCCTCGCTTAGAGTATAATAATATTTAAGATTAATAATAAAGCTACGAAGGGTTATATCCCTTTTAGCGAGAAGTTCTATATATATAGGTATAATAATAGTATAAGTAATAATCTCTATAACTTAATAGTTAATCTATTTAAACTCCTAGTCCTTACGGGGTTGCTTAGACTCTTATATAGCAAGTAAATAAAAGTACCCTAGGTATTATTCCTATATACCTATAGTATTCTTATTAATTATAACTAGGGCAGCTAGAGGCTAAAGGAGTTATAATTTATTTATTATATATATCCTAGTAATAGACTTAGGAGTAGTCCTAAAAGTAGCGTTAGTAATAGCCTCTTCTAGAGCCTCCTAGTTAAGTAGAGTAATATATTAATTATAAGTACTCTTCTCTTATAAGTACTAGGTATTAATATCCTAGTTTTACTTACTAATATATATATTAAGAGTTAGGGTTTTTAATAAGGTTTTATCTAAGTATAAAGGTCCCTTAGGGTTATCTAAGTTAATATACTTATAGACTCTAGTAGCTTAGGCTTTAGCTTAGATTATAATATACTAAGTAGCAAAGTCCCTATATATAATTAGATAGTATAATATTATAATAGTAGTAATAGAAGATATTATAGTTAAGGTTATTTAGAAATAGAGGGTTTATAATAGTAGAGGATAGTATATAATAAGGAGGAAAGAAGGAATAGGAGAGAGGAAGTTTTAATAAGTACTTTTAGTAATAAAGGCTTATTTTAAAATAGTAGTTAGGGGTCTAGTTAGAGCTAGGCTTATAACTATTAAGAAACGTCTTATAGGGCTATATTTATAGTTACTAAAGAGCTTATTCTATTATAATAAGAGTAGCTATAACGTAGTTACTTATAACTACGGTTAGAGGAGCGATCTCTAGAAAAAAGGTCGCTCCGGAGCTAACGTTAGTCACATACTACGCTAGGAACGGGCGATGCTAAAGGTATCACGATAGAGCTAGTATATCTAGATGAGAGCTCTCACGAAAGCATACGGGTCCTCTGCTAGCAGTGAGAGTTCATGCCGGTATATGTTATATTTACCTGAGATGGTTTGACGCGGTCCATCCCGCCTGGAACCAGGGAGCGGGCGGCATTAGTCCACGTTTCCCCGGCCTCGGTTTCGGTTTCGTAGCTGACAACCAGTCAAATTTCTCAATTACGAAGTAATGCGACGTCGATAACCGAATGGGTGGCAAAACGCACGCGAAGAATATGCCACAGGCTGGGGCACACACATAGAACAACACCTTGACAACAAGTCATTTTTCTACAAAACGCTCTCCGCGTCAAGAGCTGCTCCAAAGCAACTCGGCACGCCAGGATCGTCATGCCGTTAGTCTCTACCGCCAGGTCAAACAACGCCGCCTCCACCCCTTCCAGCAAGCGAGCTGGCCGCCGTAACAGCTCAGATGCGACGAACGAATACCAATACGTCCTCCGCGTCGATCGTGTGGAACTCTCGCTGTTGGCCTTGGCAAAGCAAAGAATGGCTCACCGGGCTCATCGTACACTCCGCACTTTCCCTCGCCAAGACCCATGGGACGATATACCAGCAAAGAGAATGTCGTTAGGTTGCGGCCGCCCTCTGTAATAACAAGGATCCTATGCATAGTTAGGGGTCAGAAACCGGGGTTAAACGAGCGTGTTATTTATAGTTATACGAGCGAAGCTATCCTTATACCTAATTATAGTGCGATCTACACTCTTCTTATATATATTTATATATAAATAAGCCCTTATATATTTATAACACCTCTAACTTATATATTATTTAATATTATACTATATACGCGCCTACGTATTATAATATATTACTACTTATAGTTATAATACTCCTCCTTATTAAGAGCCTAGTTTTATAAAGCTTAACTAGCTTTACTATACCCCTCTATAGTAGCGCTAGCTTTAAATAGCCTTACCCTACCTTTCTTATAGAGTTATTTAAAAGTTATCCTCTTGAGTAGCTTTATAAATGAGTTAGCTATATTATTTACTAAAGATATATATTTAAAGTTAACCTCGCCCTACTTAAATACCTCTTATATAAAGTAGTTATAAACTTATATGTGTAAGAATAGGTATATAGGTAGCAAAAGGGGCGGTAAAACAGCCTGAATAATAGATATTAATAGGCTGAGTAATATGGTGATGAAAGCTCATAAATTTAAGCATAAGGAGGTATTTTCCTTGGAATTAATTAATAGTATTGATGATGTTATTATTGATGTTATTGTTGATGTTGTTTATGTTATTTCTAAGTTATAAATCCTGCCCTCACGAAGTAAGGGGTAAGATATTCTAAAACGTAACTGCAAAGCAGTAGCTTATTAAGCAGAAATCGCGCTCGGATCACTATGTAGTCCGTGCGTAGCTTCTGTATATTAATAGCTATAAAGCTAAGGATTATAAATATATATATATATAGATATATATATAAGGTTATTGCTATTATTAGAATTTATATAAATTCTTAAAGTATTTATTCCAAAAAGGAAATACTTTTATAGTTATCATTTTATGTTTTATAGTTATTAAAGTATTATTAAAGAGATGTTATATAGGTATATAACTATATATACTGTAGTTATTTATTAAAGTTTATATAAACCTTATAAGATTATTATAGAATTCTTAAGATATACCTTCGGTATTCTTATACCCCCCCGTAAGGCATATAGCGTATTTATATATAGCTTATTGTTATATTATGTTATATTGTTTTATTGTCACACTCTCTTTATAGGTTATATACTCTAATATAAAAACTCTTAAAACCCAGTAGGGAAAAATAAAGAGGAAATTCTTAGAGTATTATATAGTAATTACTAGTAGAAAAACCTAAAAGCCTAAATCTTATAGGTATAAAAGGAAAACTAGACTTTTATTGTTATTACAGTCTAATAATCCAGATCTATTGAGCTCGGAATTACGCCGCAGCCCCTTCGCAAAAAGACTATAACAAATTTACCTAGTTCGCAGGCATAATTCGGGAAATACTATATAGGTATTTTAACCTATACCCTCTACTAGTTAAGGAAAATAATATAGGAACCCTATACGTTCCTATTACTTATAAATAAACCCTCGTATAAAGTCGGATGCGCGCTATACTAGGGCTAATTATATTAGAGCCGAACGGGCTACTAAGGCTCTCATAGCCTAGAAAAGCCACTATATAAGATAACTCCTTACCCTAAAAGGTCGACCTTCTAGTAAGGTACTAAAGGTATTAAAAACGCTATTATATAAGAGGTAACTCCTTAACTAAAGAGGTCTTTCCTAAGAGGTTTATATAGCTAGAAATATAAGAAGCTCTACTACTATAAGCAGGGCTTAATACCTCTCCCTTATCCTTATCCTTATCCCTTAACTATATTAGTACTAGACCTTATATATAAATACGCTAAGCCTAAGCGAGGCACGCCCTTTAGTATAAATAATATAGAGGGGGTCGCTAGAGAGTTTAGCCTTAATATAATTAATAAAACCCGCTCCTTTATTAACTACTCCGCTATATATAGAGAGCGTATTATTAATATAACCCTTAAGAGGGCTTACCTTAATACCCCTATAGGGGACTTTATAAGGCGTAATAGTATTAGAGCTAAGTAAGTAAACTTAGTAATAGAAGTTTAGTAGGTTATTATATATCCTATAGAGTAGCCCTTCTTTAAGTAGGTCCTCTATATTACTAAGGTAGAGGTAGCCTAGGTAGCCTAGGCGAATATTAGTAAGTATAGCTTATGCTAAATAGAGAGAGCATTACTAATAATAGCATAGCTACGAAGACGTTAGCTAACCCGATCGAACAAGAGGACTAGCGGACGAAGCGGTAATAGAGGCGGTATTTAATAGTAGCGCGGGTAGTATACGAGAGGAAAAGTTAATAGTTTTATAATCTATTAAATAATTAAAAACCACGTTATTATTAATATGAAGTTAAAGATCGTGAGGCTATCTAGTATAATAGGCACGTATAAGTATAGCTATAGTTAGGAAAGGTAGTTAGCAATTATAATCACGTGACCGAAGGCTATGTATTATTAGGAGGCGCGGAGTTAGAAGGTCTATTGCACTTAAGCAGGTAAAATCACTATGCAGTAGCCAGAGGCCAATCTAGATCTATAATACGGTTATTGTTATTTATATTTATATTATTATTCTTATTCATATCATTATTATTATTATTACCTATTATACGTAATAGGTTATAGAATTTTATCTTGGCCAAAGGCTTTATTAATATATCCGCAATATTATTACTAGACTATATATAAAAGAGGAAAATCTCTTCTTCTATAACTAGATTTCTAGTAAAATAGTATTTAATATTCATATGCTTAGCCTTTTTATGGAATTCAGGATTCTCAGCTAATTTCTAAGCTGAGATATTATCTATAAGTATTTTAGGCTTTATAAGGCTTTTATAGCCTAATTTATTAAGTAAAAAGTTATAGCTATTATATATATATAGAGCCTCTTTTGCTGCATCTAATAGAGCCATATATTCAGCTTCGCAGCTTAATAGGGCTACTGTTTTTTGTTTAGAAGAAGAATAGGATATAATATTATATAAACCCCATATAAATGTATCAGCCGAGGTTTATTTTCGATCATTAAGATATCGTGCCTAATCTGAATCCGTAAATCTAATTATATTATTATTATTAGGTATATCCTTACTATAGTTATATATTAAACCATAGTTAGGGAATTTATTTATATATCCCAATATTCTATTAAGAGCTATAAAGTGCTCTTTAGAGGGATTACTACTATAACGGGCATATATTATAACCGCTAAAGTAATATCTAGCCTTGTTCTTGAAGCTAGGTATAATAGGGTTCCGATTTCTTATTAATATTATAATATTTCCTCTTTAGTTATATAGTTATTATTCTTATATAACTTTAGATTATTATCCATAGGGGTATAAGCCCTATAGACTATAGTTTTATTATACCTATTAAGTATTTTTTCCGTATACTTCAGTTGTTTTATACATAGTTATTTATTTATACGGTCTATTATTATTTCATTACCTAGGAATATACTAGGCTCCCCTAAGCATTGAAGTCTTAAACGCTTATGTAAGTTATTATATAGGTCTTATTATTGTTAATAGCTAATAGCATATCATCAACATGATAAGCTAAAATAGCTTTATATTTATTTTTATTTTATATAAATACTCCCTCATCATAGGGAGAGACTTTAAAGTTATACTGAAGTAGTATTAACCGTAGGTATTTATACCATAGCCGTGGGCTTTATTTTAAGCCATATAAGGCTTTATTTAGCTTATATATTAAGCTATTATCCGTTGGATTATTATTATTATATATTAATTTCTTAGTATTTTTATCATATAAGAAACCAGTAGGTATTCTCACATATAGGTCTTTATCAATATCTGCGTGGGTAAAAGCAGTAGTAACATCAAACTGCTTTAATATATAGTTATGCTTTATAGCAAACATTAATATAAATCTATAGCT
>JAVHLU010001249.1:0-34135 GCA_036785755.1 Colletotrichum ledebouriae | reverse complement strand
TTAACTAGTAGAGGGTATAGGTTAAAATACCTATATAGTATTTCCCGAATTATACCTGCGAACTAGGTGAATTTGTTATAGTCTTTTTGCGAAGGGGCTGCGGCGTAATTCCGAGCTTAATAAGGTTTCTTTTATTATAACTTATTTTAATTAATAATTTATAAACCTATTCTAATTTTTCCTTCCTTTTATCTCTTAATTTAAAAGTTTAAGATTCTAGGGATAATATTCCTAAACTTTAGGGATAGGGGGTAAGAGATAGTATTAGTAACTCCTTACTTATTTAAAGCACGCCCCTTATTACTATTTAATATAATAATAGCCTAGATAACTTTAATATCTATTAGTAGTTATAGTAGGGTAATTAAGCTTAGAAAAGTATAAGATCCTTAACCTCTTAGTAATAATACTAAAGCTACCCTTCCTTACTAAACGAATATAAGATTAATAACCTAAAGATAAGAGAGAAGAAGAGAAAGGGAGAGAGGGTATTAAAATTATAGTTACTAGCCCCTAGTAAAAATATTAGTAGACTTTTCTCACCCCCCCCCCCCCTTTTTTTCCCTAGAAAAGATTATTACTAATATTATATTACTTTCTACTAAAGAGAAAGAGAAGGATATTTATAAAAAGGATTATATTAATTTTTATACCTAGATACGCTTTAACGTTAGCTTTATAGACCTATTTATATAATATTTGCCTTAATTTCTTATTAAAACCTAACTAGCTTTTTATTCTCTTTTCTTGTTTACCCCCCCCCCCCCCCCCCCCCCTATATACTATATAAATATATCTAGAAACCCTATTTTCCTACCCTAATTTATAATATAAAGCCCTAAGTAGTCTACGATTTCTATAAGCTTAAACTCTAGAGGTAGCTCTATTATAAAAGGGTAATAAGAGTATATAAACCTAGTTTTAGGATAATATTCCTAGGCCTATTAATAGTATTTATTATAAAGAAGCGAGAAGTTAAACTTAGTTATAGTTATAACTATAGTATCTACTAGAATTCGGGACTATAGGATCTCCTTAATACTATTAAATTCTCTACTCCTCCTTACCTTATTATTACGCTTAATTCTATACCTATAGCGCTTATAGATACTTAGATTATTATATAAGTAACTCTCTTAAGTTTTATAGAAGAAGTAGTTAGTATAAGGAGTACCTAGTATTAAGACGTACTTAAAATATAGTTTATAGATATAAATACCTAATATAGGGTTCTTAATAGTATAGGCCTACTCTTTATAGTAAATATAGGGTATTATATTATAACTACCTTAGGATTAAATCAATAAGCTATATATAGCTACTACGCGCTAAAAGACCTTTATCTCCTATAAGCTAGCGAGGAAAGTAGCAGAGGTATAAATAAAGACTTAATAGCGGAATTCTCTAGACCCCTTAGTTACCCTAAATATTTATTTAAAGTCCTATTTACTAAAATAAGCCTTTTAGAAAGCTAGCCTTATTACTTTAGCAGTCTTATTAGAGAATATCTATAATATAAAGGCTACCTCTAAGTATTTATTACTAGGGATATTAAGTTAAAGCTAAATAAAGCTTATAGCTACTTAAGAATTATAATTATTAGCTAGAGGGTATAGGGATATTAAACAAAAAGGAAGGAATACCTAAAGTTAGTTATTAGAGTATTAGATAAAAAGAGGTATATTATTTTTCTTTATTTTAAGTATAGGGATATTAGAGCTAAGGACCTAAAGGGTTACTATAAATAGGAGATAATAAGGGTAAGGTTAATTGGTATTTTTAATACCTAAGATAAGGAAGTTATAGTTAGCTATAATAATAAGATATAATTTATAGATATAAGAGAGAAAGTATTAAGGGGTTAAATAAAGATTAAAGTAGCTAGCTAAAGGTAGTTATTTTAGGGGGGAGAAGTTAATAATAGAGGATAGAGGAGAATATTTATTTAATTTATAACTAGGCTGCTCGTTTTAATAGCTACTACTAACTATTATTTCCTTTATTCTTTCCTTATATTTAACTGCTTTAATTTACTATTCTATTTATTATAGGTTTTTTATCCTAAGTTTATTTTACTTTATTAAGGCTAAGGAGGGTAAGGGAGGAGAGTTAAGTATTCCTTCTATAGGCTACTAATAAATTACTATATTATTAAAGCAATTAGTAGATATAAAAACATACTCCTTACCTTTTAAGCCCTCTAATTTCTCTCTCCCTTTTATATATATTATTTACTTTCGAACTTAATTTATCTACTAACTATATAATATTAACTACTATACTATAGCTCCTCTTTTTCTTTAAATATTACTTCTATTTAGCCCTTTAGTTTATAAATTACTTATACTTTCCCCTTATTAACTTTTCTCTTAATATATTATTATAAGGAAAGTTATCTTTTATAATAATAAAGCGTTAGATATATAGATCTAGGAGTTAAGATCCTTAAACCTTCCTATCCTTAAAATTAGACTTTTAATAGAGCTTATACCTAATAAACTAAATATAAGTAGGTTTTAAGTATAGGGATAAGATAATAGAGATATCCTAGGCTTTAGACCTCTTAATAAGCTTAGTCGCTAGCCTTAGCTAATTAAATATAATATATACCCTCTGCCTGGGATAGATAATATCCCTAGTTAAATAGACCCTTTTAATATAGTAATAAAATATATCCTTATTAAATATTAGAATAAGACCTTAGAAGTAGTAGAAGAGATAATTTACCCCTTATACTTATAGCGAGCTATAGCTAGTATATTTAATACTATTAGTATACTTAAGATAGCAACTCTAATATATACTAAAGATATCTTAGTAGTTACTTACTATATTATAAGGCTTACTAAGCCTAGCTAATTGCTCTATTATAAGATAGTTAGAGGTATAGAAGATAATTTTAAAGATAGAGATATAAAGGATACTATAATTACTTAAATTAAAGCTAAGTCCCCTAATATACTCCTTATTTATCTATAAGTACCTAAGTCTACTAAGGTAGTTATTATAGGTTTACTAATTAACTTATAAGATAGGAGAAACTAGTTTTATAATAATTAGTAGTTAAGGAGAGGAGCTAAAGGATAACTATAAACTCTAATATTTATTACTAGGAGCTTTCTACTAAGATATAAGGCTAAGGAAGTTTTAATAAAATAACTATACCTAATAGAACTTTAATATATAGACCCTCTACTATAGGCCTCTAGTCTCTACTTTATTAATTAGCTTAGGTCCTTTATATATATTAGAAGCCTAGTACCTCTAAAGTAGCTTATTAGAATAAGGTATTAAGCTTAGATTAATTATTTATTAAAGGCTTTTATTAATAAAATACCTCCTAAAGAAAGCTAGATCTAACTAAGAATAGATAGAATTCCGCGTAATTAATACTTTAAATTAAGAGATAAGGATATTAGGAAAAGGATAGCTTAAGAAGATATTAAATATTAAATAGCTAAGTATACCCCTTAATTTATAGACCTAGAGGTTTCCTCTCTAGATAGGATAGATATTAACCTACTAGTACCTATAGATATTAATTTATAAACTAATCTAATAATTCCTATTAATCTAGAAGAGTTAGATAGAGAGGAAGGATTATTAAAGGAACTAAATATCTAGAATATAGAAAGAAAGAATAACTATAAGAAGTAAAAAAGGGATTATAACTTATAATAACTAGCTAATTTTATAAAGTATTTTAACCGCCCTAGGTCTATAAAACTATTTATATCGCCCTACTTAGCCCCTATTACTCTAAGAGATATTATATTTAGCCTTACTAATACCTTAGCGGGATTTAATACTATAAGACCTAAAGGAAACCCTATATTAAATAAAAATAAGCCCGTACTAATAATCCTATAGTATATATAATAGAACTAAGAATCTGCAAATTACTTAATAACCTAGTATAGTAGAGGGTTATTTATTATAACTTTAGCCTAGGTAGAATATTTATTAAACCTTTATAATATATAAGGGAAGCTAATAAGAGAAGAGGAGTTAAATAATTTAGAGGTTATAGCCCTTTTTATATTTATAATTAAGGGCTACTCTTATAATATCTATACCCTAATCTATAAGCTAGCCTAGTAACCTAGGAAAGAAATTAATAAGGCTTCTATAGAGCTTAAAAGAGAAGAGGTAAAGAATCTCTAGGATACTACTAGAGCTTTCTTTCTACTAAACTATAGTAATTATTACTAGGCTATAATTTTTATAGATTAGTTAACTAGCTACTACTTCTATTATAACTCTATATAGGATTAGAATAGCAATTAGCGCTTTATTAAGGCTATATAAGACCTTAATATATAGTATTATAAGATAGGAGCCCCTCTATAACTCCAAAAGCTCCTATTAATTAATACCTATATAGTTAATTTAATTTAGTAGAGGGATAGATTTATATATAGTCTCTAATATATTAAATAAGCTAGAGCTCTAATTTAAGAAGGATTACTATTTCTACGTTTTAATAATATAACCTTAAGTAATAGTATATTATTCTCTAACTCTAAAATCCCCTTAGTTATTTAATATATATCTATAATTACTATAGAGTTCTATAACTTAACTATTAATAGTAATATAGCTCTATAAGATACCCTATTAAGCTAAGAAGACTTTAAGAAAATATCTTCTTTCCCTTTATACCCTCCTACTCCTTTACTTATAGATAATAATATAATAGACTTTAGAAATAATAATAATATTACGCTATCTCCTATAGTAGATATTCCTTAACTTATTTATAGATTATTAGTATTATCTAGGTTTACCTTATCTAAAATACTAGATAATAAGCTTAAATACCTTAGATATTAGCTTTAGTTATAGGTCTTATAAACGCTAAGTTATAATATAACTTTTAAGCTATACCTAAGAACTATACTTATAGATATATTATTATATCCTAAGAGGCCTAGTCCTTTGAATAAGTATAACTATAGCTATATAGATTATATCTAGTAGAGGGTTAACTAATAGGATTAAATTAAGTAGAACACGCTTAAGGGAGCGTATTATTATAACTTCTTACGCTTAGTATAATAGAGTAATTAGTTTTAGTTATACTAAGGATTAGAGTAGGATAAGGAGTATAATAAAAAGGAAGAGATAGTAAAGCTATTATTAAGATATAACTTATAATAAAAAATAGTTAAATCTAAGGGACCTTCTTAATAATAAGATCGCCTGCTTAGAAGATATTATTAATAAATTAGATCTATAAATAGACTTTATTTACTATTTCTATAAAGTAGTTTTATTTATTTTTTAAGACTCTCTTTTATAATATTATAAAGAGTCTCGAGGGGATAATTAGAATAAGATAGGATAGACTTAGCTATATAACTTTTAGAAAACTCCCTTAGCGTATAGACTTATTATAAGGAGATAGCCTCTGGCCACTGCATAGTGATTTTACCTGCTCAAGTGCAACAGACCTTCTAACTCCGCGCCTCCTGATAATACATAGCCTTCAGTTACGTGATCTTGCTGACTACCTCTCCTAACCATAGCCGCACTTATACGTGCCTATCACACTAGATAGCCTCACGATCTTTAACTTCATATTAATAACAACGTGGTTTTTAATTATTTAATAGACTACGAAACTGTCGACTTTTCCTCTCGCGCACCACCCGCGCCGCCGTTAGTGAGCCCACTATAGGCGCACAGCTTGCCGAGTGCACTGCTAACGATCAATTAGAATACCGCCTCCGTTACCGCTTCGTCCGCTAGCAGTCCTCTTGTTCGATCGGGTTAGCTAACGCCTTCGCAGCTATGCCGTCGTTAGCAACGCTCTCTCTATTTAGCATAAGCCGTACTTACTAATATTCGCCTAGGCTACCTAGGCTACCTCTGCCTTAGTAATATAGAGGACCTACTTAAAGAAGGGCTACTCTATAGGGTATATAATAACCTACCGAACTTCTATTACTAAGTTTACTTACTTAGCTCTAATACTATCGCGCCTTATAAAATCCCCTATAGGGGTATTAAAATAAGCCCTCTTAAGAGCTATATTAATAATATACTCTCTATATATAACAGAGTAGTTAATAAAGGAGCGGGTTTTATTAATTATATTAAGGCTAAACTCTCTAGCGATCCCCTCTATATTATTTATACTAAAGGGCGTGCCTCGCTCGGGCTTAGTATATTTATATATAGGGTCTAGTACTAATATAGTTAAGGGATAAGGATAAGGATAAGGGAGAGGTATAAGGCCTTACTTATAGTAATAGAGCTTCTTATGCTTCTAGCTATAAGAACCTCTTAGGAAAGACCTCTCTAGTTAAGGAGTTACCTCTTATATAGTAGTATTTATAGCACTTTTAGTACCTTACTAGAAGGTCGACCTTTTAAGTTAAGGAGTTATCTTATATAGTAGCTTTTACCTTACTAGAAAGTTTAGCGAGGGCGTTTCTAGGCCACGAGAGCCTTAGTAGCCTATTTAGCTCTAATATAATTAGCCCTAGTGCGGCGCGCGTCCGACTTTATATAGTAATATTTAGAGGGTTTGCTTGCGAGTAATAGGAATATATAGGGTTCCTATATTATTTTCCTTAACTAGTAGAGGGTATAGGTTAAAATACCTATATAGTGTTTCCCAAATTATACCTGCGAACTAGGTGAATTTATTATAGTCTTTTTGCGAAGGGGCTGCGGCGTAATTCCGAGCTTAATTATAAGGAGATTATAGAGTAGAGCGTAAAGGAGAGGAGCATAGTAGAGGAGAAGAGAGTATTATTATTATTACTATTAGTACTTTAATAACCTTATACCTCGTTTTTTAGTAATTTCTTAGTAAATCTACGCCTAATTAAGAGGGTCTCTTTTAATTAGATCTACGAATTATTCTATATATCTTTTAAGCCTACTCTTAATATTCTTACTTATTTATAGGTAGAGCTATATTGTTTATTATCTTTCTAGTTCCTATTGGTTCTAGCCCTTTATACTACCTACCGCCTTCTTACCCTTTATATAGGTTACGCTATACCTATAAACTTTCTAGAATTACTAGACTTTAGCTACGAGGCCTTTAAGTATAGGGTCTTTAAGATCTACAATAAGTACTAATAGGGAATATAAAAAGACGATTTTTAAGTAGTAAAATAATATAGGATATATAAGTAATAAGAAGAAGTATACTACTATAAAGAAAAGAAAATAATATACAGGTATTAGCGCATTAGCGCGTTCTATATATAATTTTATACTATAGCTAGAATATTTAGCATAATACTGCGTTTAGTGTAGCCCATACCTAAAGTTATATTTAGAGCTATGCTTTACTAACTGCAGTTAGAAGGGTGCCGAATAGCGCTCCTCCTATTAATACCTATACTTTCCCCTAGCTCTTTAGACCTAGTTCTATATATATTATTAACATATTATAATACGAAATATACGATTATTCATAACTATATTCTTCCCTCTATTTAAATACTATATAATAAACCTAAAAGATTACCCTATTATATTATTGCCTACCTAATATATATTTATATTATTACGGGGACCTTCTAACTCTCTTTCTAATAGGGAAGCTTAACCTAAATAGCTTATTAGCCCCTATAAAAGCAATTCTTTCCTCTGCGTGTATATTATTATCCTATATTAGTATATAAGCTATATAAGAGAATAACCCGCTACTATCTACGCTAAATAGAAAATCCTATAATTAATATCAATATTCTTCTATACGAATAAGTTGTATTAATAGTTTGTTATATTACTCGAGTTATTAAACTATTGAGAGTACCTAATTAGGCAACCTGCTCTAATAAAATCAGATTATTTATACGTAAAAGCCTCTACTAATTACCTATTTAAAGCACTACGACTACCTAACTAGTTTATACTAGTTAAGAGGGCTAAACGAAGCTAACCTATACTAAGTTTAATAAGTACCCTTGAATTAGTCGAATTAACCCCTAAAGGCACGCTCAAATTGAATATAAACGACCCTCTGAATTACTATACTTATTAATACGATTTCGAACCGATTTTCAACCCGATTTTCAAGCCGAATGAAATATAGAAAATTATATATAACAACAAGTATAAAAAGAAGGAAATATATTAACTTCTTACTAGTTATTTAGTTATAAAACCAAAATACTATAAGGGGATTTTACTACGTTCACTTAGCATACTTATTCTTTAATATCTAAACTTAATATCAATCAAGAAAACCCTCTTATAGTACGTGAAAATAAACTACTTTCGAACTACTTTAAAGTGCTCTTTATAAATTAATTTTATATTAATAAGAACTAGGTTTATAATATAGTAATTACAAAGCATTAGTTTATTAAGTTACTATTTAAATTAGTTACTATAGATATCTCAAAGGTAACTATTAATAAGTTAATTAGTAGTAAGAACTATTAAATATAGGCTCTTCGGTTTAAGTCCCTACTTATAAGTAAGGATATAAATATAGACCTTAAAAGTCTATTATAACGTAATAATACTAATATAAATAATAAAGCTTTAGCTTTTATTAGATTATTATATAAAGATAGTCCTCTAAGAGTTATTAAGGATTCTAATATAGCACCTAAAGCTTAGTCTAAGCTAAAGGAGCTATATAAACCTAAAGGAGTCTCTAATAAGTTTTTAAGTTATAAAGAATTCTTTAATATATCTTTTAAAGCTTTAGATAACCTTAAAACCTACTTAAATAAGGTAAAAGTTTAACTAATAATCTAGCTATTAAAAACCTAGCTTTACCTAAGTAGGTTATTATAGCTAAAATCCTTAATTCTTTAGATAAGAGTTATAAAGGTTTTATAACTAATATAACTTAATCTTTAAGAAAGGATTCAGATACCTATACTCTAGACTCCTTATTCGATAATTTATTAGACGAATTAAATAGAAAAGAAGGTTTAAGTAATAATATTACTTATACTAAGGCTAAAAGAAAGGCCTATAAGAAGACTAAAGGCTTATTTTATAAAGGTTATAAGAAGCCTAGTTATTTAGAAGAAGATTATTACTATCTTTATCCTAATAAGGCTCTAAAAGGATATAAAGCTCTCTTAAAAAAGAAGGATAATAATAGGGTTACTAAACCTAAAACTACTACTAAAAAGAGTAATAAAACTACTCTATTAGTTAAAAGCCCTATAGCTAAGGTTATAGAGGAAGAAGCGAAAGAGGAAGTAGAAATTGAAACTATTTAAGTTAAATCACCTAAATCTACCTAAGAAATAGATATAAATTCAGATAATGATATTAAATTTAAAAACGTAAGTATAACCCTTCTATATAATATTAATCTAAATACTAAGCCTACTATAGGTTATATAATACTAGATCCTTTATATAAGAATAATAGTAGTTTCTATATAAACAATAATACTATTTAATTCTATCTTAATACCAGGCCTCCTATTTATATTATTAATAATTGAGCTCGGAATTACGCTGCAGCCCCTTCACAAAAAGACTATAACAAATTCACCTAGTTCGTAAGCATAATTCGGGAAACACTATATAGGTATTTTAACCTATACCCTCTATTAGTTAAGGAAATAATATAGGAACCCTATATATTCCTACTACTTATAAGTAAACCCTCTAAATATTACTATATAAAGTCAGACGCGCGGCGCACTAGGGCTAATTATATTAGAGCTAAACGGGCTACTAAGGCTCTTATAGCCTAGAAACGCCCTCGCTAAACCTTCTAGTAAGGTAAAAGCTACTATATAAGATAACTCCTTAACCTAAAAGGTCGACCTTCTAGTAAGGTGCTAAAAGTAAAAGCTACTATATGAGATAAGTCCTTAACCTAAAAGGTTAACCTTCTAGCAAGGTAAATACTACTATATAAGAGGTAACTCCTTAACTAAAGAGGTCTTTCCTAAGAGGTCCTTATAGCTAGAAGCATAAGAAGCTCTACTATAAGCAGGGCCTTATACCTCTCCCTCTTCCTTACCCTTATCCCTTAACTATATTAATACTAGACCTTATATATAAATATACTAAGCCTAAGCGAGGCACGCCTTTTAATATAAATAATATAGAGGGGGTCGCTAGAGAGTTTAGCCTCGATGCGATTAATAAAACCCGCTCCTTTATTAACTACTCCGCTATATATAGAGAGCGTATTATTAGTATAACCCTTAAGAGGGCTTACCTTAATACCCCTATAGGGGACTCCTATAGAGTAGCCCTTCTTTAAGCAGGTCCTCTATATTGCTAAGGTAGAGGTAGCCTAGGCAGCCTAGGCCTATTAGGGGAACGTCGGTAAGTATAGCTTATACTAACTGCTTTAATATAGAGAGAGCGTTGCTAATAACGGTATAGTAAAGATAGTAACGACTTCTAGCAGACGAAGTAGTAATAGAGATAGTATTAGCAGCGCAGGTAGTACGTAAGAGGAAAAATTAATAGTTTTATAGTTTAAATAATTAAAAACTACGTTATTATCGATATAAAGTTAAAGATCGTAAGGCTATCTAATATAATAGGTATATATAAGTGCGGCTATAGTTAGGAGAGGATTATATAACTAAAGGCTATATATTATTAGGAGGCGCGGAGTTAGAAGCTCTATTGCAATTAAGCAGGTAAAATCACTATGCAGTGGCCAGAGGCCATATTATTAATAATATAAACTACTTTATTAATACTTATAAAGTAAATAAAATTGTTAAATAGGGAAAGGCTAATTCTCTAAATGTTATAGCTTATGGAGATATAATTCTCAAATTACCATAGGATTAATATATAATATTATATAACTATTATTATATACCTAATATAGGTATTAATCTTATAAGCTAATCCTAACTAGATAAGTAGAATATTGTTTTAATAGTCTGGAAATCTACTCCCTTATTTTATAATATAACTAATAATATAGTATTAGTTAAAGGGGGTAAGAAGAACAAACTATACTATTTTAATACTAAATTTATTAAAGATCCTACCTTTCTAACTAATACTTTAAATAGTATAACTAGTAAAGATACTCCTGCTTTACTATAGTATAAAAGGCTTAGTTATATAAATATATAAGCTTTAAAATAACTATATAGAGATAAGCTTATAACGGATAAGATATCGAAAATTAATATAATTTCTTATAAAGCTTATATATTAGGCAAATTCATAAATAGAAGAAATAAGATATCTTATAATAGGCTAAAGGATTATCCTTATTTATATAAGGTAGGTATAGATATTTATAGCCCTATAATACCTAAAACCTATAATAATTATAGATATTCTATAATATTTATTAATTATTACCCGTTTTGCTTTTAGAAAACTATTCAAAACTAAGAGTGAGTTAGAAGTATATCTATCTTTTATTAAATATCAAAATCAATTTAAGACTATTATATTTAAAATAAAAGAGTTTAGTACTAATAGAGGTACCAAATTTAATAATAAGTCTAGAAACTTCGAATATATAAAAAAGCAGTATAAAATATAATACTACTTCTACATATATATATAAACCTAAAGGCTTTATAGAACGTATTATACGTACTATAGTAAATAAAATAAGAACTATATTAAAACTAGCAAACCTACCTAACTAACTATAGGCAGAAGAAGCCTTTTTAGCTGCTATCTATTGAGCTCGGAATTACCCCGCAGCCCCTTCGCAAAAAGACTATAACAAATTCACCTAGTTCGTAGGCATAATTCAGGAAATACTATATAGGTATTTTTGCTTATACCCTCTACTAGTTAAGGAAAATAATATAGGAACCCTATATATTCCTACTACTCGTAAGTAAACCCTTATATAAAGTTAGATACGCGCTGCACTAGGGCTAATTATATTAGAGCCGAACGGGCTACTAAGGCTCTTATAGTAAAGCTACTATATAAGATAACTCCTTAACCCAAAAGGTTAACCTTCTAGCAAGGTGCTAAAGGTAAAAGCTATTATATCAGATAACTCCTTAACTTAAAAGGTTAACTTTCTAGTAAGGTAAATACTACTATATAAGAAGTAACTCCTTAACTAAAGAGGTCTTTCCTAAGAGGTTCTTATAGCTAGAAGTATAAGAAGCTCTACTACTATAAGCAGGGCCTTATACCTCTCCCTCTTTCTTATCTTTATCCCTTAACTATATTAGTACTAGACCCTATATATAAATATACTAAGCCTAAGTAAGGTATGCCTTTTAATATAAATAATATAGAGGGGGTTACTAGAGAGTTTAGCCTTAATATAATTAATAAAACCCGCTCCTTTATTAATTACTCTATTATATATAGAGAGTATATTATTAGTATAACCCTTAAGAGGGCTTACCTTAATACCCCTATAGGGGACTCTATAAGGCGTAATAGTATTAGAGCTAAGTAAGTAAACTTAGTAGTAGAAGCTTAATAGGTTATTATATACCCTATAGAGTAGCCCTTCTTTAAGCAGGTCCTCTATATTACTAAGGTAGAGGTAGCCTAAGTAGCCTAGGCGAACGTTAGTAAGTATAGCTTACGCTAAATAGAGAGAGCGTTGCTAATAACGGTATAGTAAAGATAATAATAACTTCTAGTAGATAAAGCGGTAATAGGGGCGGTATTAGTAGCGTAGGTAGTATACGAGAGGAAAAGATAATAGTTTTATAGTCTATTAAATAATTAAAAACTACGTTATTATTAATATAAAGTTAAAGATCTTAAGGCTATAGGCATGTATAAGTATAGCTATAGTTAGGAGAGGATTATATAACCGAAAGCTATGTATTATTAGGAGGCGCGGAGTTAGAAGGTCTATTGCACTTAAGTAGGTAAAATCACTATATAGTGGCTAGAGGCTAGCTGCTATCTATATATATAATAGAACCCCTTATAGGAGTATAAATAACAAAACTCTACATAAATTAAAAAATAATACTAAGCCTGATATATCCTATATTAAAACGTGGGGTAGTATATACTATTATAAAAGTAAAGTTACTAATCTAAAGAAACTAGATAACAGAGCTATTAAAGCTATACTAGTTAACTATAGATCTAACAGCTATAAAGTATATAATATAGCTATAAGAAAAGCTATATAGATTAGAGATATAATAATCTATAAAAATGCATTTCTATTTTTAAATAATATAATAAATAACAATCTATATAACCTTAGCGGTTTAGAATAACGAGGATAATAATCTAAGTCTAAATCCAGAAGATAAAGATACTATAAATAATAAAAATACTATAATTTAAGGGCACTTTAGAAAGATAGATATTATTAAGCTTATAGCCCGTAGCTATAATACGATCTTTATATATATTATATAAAATAGGTTTCTACTAAATAATATAAAATAGGTTTCTACTATATAATAGAGGCTATACCTATATTATTAAGACGACTTTAACTAAGTAAATTAATACCTAGTTTAGGTATATAAGAGAAGTCTTTTAATTTTATTTTATTATTATTAGGATAAGTATCTAAATCTCCCTTTATAGAAGAAGTGAGCTAGTTCGCGTTACCCAACTTTATAGAGGTATTTATATGTTTTCTATTATATAATAGAGTGTGTTTTGTAACTATATACTTAGTAGCAGTTATATAAATATAAAATATAGTATTAATTTAGTGATTATAACGACTTAATCCTAAATCCTTAGTTAAAATACTCTCTTGAATCAAAGTACCTAAGGTTATATTATTAGTTATATTTTTGTTATAAGGGTTATTATGGGATATACTTACGCTTTTAAACTCTTGATCTTTATTAGAGTCGTTAAGATCTATAAGATCCTCGTTTTAATTAATATTTTAATCCATAGATATATAGGGGGTTATCAAAGTATTATTTTGATCTTCTATTTCTTCTATAACCCTTAACGCAGTTATATTAACTTGATAAGTTATAGAAGTACAGGATTTATTGTTTTTGTTATTATCATTTTTATTATTCTTATTATTAGATTTATTTGACTACACTAGGGCCTTTTTAGGATATAAAAAGGCTTAGGTATCCTTGGTATAGCTAGCCTTCTTATAGTTTCTATAATATAGACTCTTTTGCCTTTTGTTAGGTCTTTTAGTAACCGTATTATTGTGCTTATAGTTATTTTTATTATTATTTTTATAAGTTGTAAAGCTTACTGCTTTACCCTTATATCTTGAGTTATCTAATAGATTAAAGAGTAGACTATTAAGCATATAGGTATCCTTATTAGCGCTAAGACCTTAAGTAATAGTAGTTATGAAACTATTATACTCTTTATCTAGGCTATTTAATATATATGTTATAACTACCTAGTTAAGTAATTTAAGCTTATTATATACTAAGCTATCTATAAGTTCCTTTATTTTACTTATATATTCTTCTATATAGTTAAAATTACTTAAAGAAGTATTAAATAACTCTTTATAGGTTAGGAACTCCTTAGTAAACCCTGTAGGCTTATATAGGTCTTTAAGATATTTCTAAGCCTCATAGGCTATTATATTATCTTTTATAAGCCTTAGGGGCTTATTATTATTAAATAGCTATATATAGCTGAGAGCCTTATTATTTAGATCTATGTTATTATTATCTATAGGCTTAGATAAGTTTGTAGTTATATTTATACTAATACGTAAGGCTTTAATACGTATAGACTAGACTTTATACTTATTAGATCTAGATAGCTTAGGAAGCCATACTTTTAAACTCGATATTATAACCTTAGAGTATAATATATAGGGTCTAATATAATATAGATTATAATAATAAGATAAGAGATATATATATTATGTAGCCTATTCGTATTAACTATAGCTTTATATTAACTATAGCTTTATTATATAGGTTATTTTATCTAAACCTAGAGGTTATAGGTTTAACTCGTTACATTCCTCCTCTTTTATTCCTCTTTCAAAGGGCCTTTAGCAGTAGGCTCTTTAATAGTTAGAATAATAGCTAGTATATAGCCTATATTAGGCCTCGATCGTATTATAGTATAGATGTAGGTAAACTAGGACTTATTAAGGCTTAGGTATAATTCGTATATATAATTAACTAAAGCAAGGTTAAATAATATTACTAAAATATTATCTCGCTTTAAAGGGGTAGGTATAGAGGTATAATTAAATATTTAGGGTTCTAAATAGCTTCTTATACTAGATATCGATCTCGAAGCTAGTAAACTAGTCTAGCTAGTATTTCTAGCTCTACGTAGGGTATATATAAGCTATATCCTTCAAAGGAATACCCTGAATAGGTAACCTTAAGGTAGAGTATAGGCTTAAGGTATCTATTATAATATTAAGGAGGCTAAATAGGTATAAGATTCTTAAACATGTTTAAGCTAGGCTTATAACCTATAGGAATAGGTATATAAGTAGCAAAGGGGACGCTAAAACAGCCTAAAGAATAAATATTTATAGGCTAAGTAATACTATAATAAAAGCCAATAAATTTAGACATAAGGAGGCATTTTTCCTAGAATGAATCGATACATAAATCGTTAATTATTAATAATATCTTTTTAAGTTATAAATTCTACCCTTATAAAGTAAGGGGAAAGATGTTCTAAAACATAGCTACTAAACAGCTAATTATTAAGCTTATTAAGCAGAATCGTACTCGGATTACTATATAGTCCGTGTACTATTTTCTATATATCTATAGCTATAAAATAAGGATTATAAATATATATATATATATATATGTATGTATATATAAGGCTATTAATATTACTAGAATTTATATAGTGTTTTAAAGTATTTATTCTCTGAAGCAAATATAATCGTGATTATTATTTTATGGTTTATAGTTATTAAAGTGTTATTAAAGAGACATTATATAGATATAATACTATATATACTATAGTTTTTATTAAGGTTTATTTAACCTTTATAACGTTATAATAGGAATTATTAAGATATACCTTCGGTATTCTTACAATAGGTATAACCCCGCTACTATTATTATAATAAGTAAGGCCTAGGTATACTCCTACTACTACTACCTCTAAGCCTAGGCGAAGTAGAAGCTACTTAAGAAGGATAAAGAACTTATAGCTAGTATAACCCTATACTTCAAAGGTAATAATAAGTATCTAATACCTAGCTAGTAGCTTACTAGCTCCCCTATTTAATATCCTAGCTAATTTATAATTCTTAGCTACTTCTAAGAAGTATAAGTATTATATTAAAATAAGTAGTAATAAAGCTTATATTAATATATATTTTTACTTATTATTTAGTAGTTCTTAGTTACTAACTCCCTATAGCCTACTTATTATATAATAGGCGCTACTATTACCCTTAAGCGTCTTTTTAAGGAGGGTTACTCTAAGCCTAATATCTAGGCGTAGTATATAGATAAAGAGGTAGGTCCCAAGTACCTCCCTAGTACCTTACTATAGGAAATAGAGTAAAGTTACTCTTATACTATACTATTTTTAGAGCTCTATATCTCTATTAATATAAGAGATATAATGATATTAGTATTATATTCAGATCCCTCTCTTCATTATAAATCGAATAGTATATCTCTTTATTATTATAGCTCTAGAATTAGGTATATTCTAAAAATAAACTAAAAGACTAAAAACTAACGTTCTATATTAGAGTTAAGTTTCAGGTATCATAGTAGTGTATTATATTAGCGCTCGTAGCTATATATGTATATAATAAAGCACTAATAAATATATAGCCAAAAGTACGCTTAGCTTTAAGCTAATGTATATGCGCGGTGTCGGGCCTTAGTAACTACATATGCGCTGGCCTAAGTAACTGCATACGCGCGTTGTTAGGCATAGCTAAAACTACGCTACGTTTTAAGCTACTGCACATGCGCGTTATCGAGCCAAAGCCACTAGTTGTGTGCGTCATTGGGTTTCCGCGCGACTGGCTGAAATTACTAAATACTTATACCTACCTTTTCCCCTAGCTTTTCCACGCTTTAGATACGTTATTATTATATAAAATATATACTTATTTATATCTACATTTCTTTCTCTATTCAAATAATATATAACAAAGTAGAAAAGCTACCTTAGTATACTATTTCTTACCTAAATTCTATTTATATTATTTAGGCGACTTTTCTACTTCTCTTTCTACTTTTAGTACTATGCTTATACTTACTATTAGGTTTCTAACTAGATTAGGGGGGGATTCTTACTACCCAGCGTATAGCTAAGAAAGCCATTTAGGATAAGAAGAATAAGGCTAATATATTAGCTAAGAAGTATAAGGCTAAGGATAATAAGCTCTCGTAGATTATAAAGGAGTAATAAATAGCTACCTTAGAGGAGGCTACTAAATCCCAGTAGCGCCTTAGTGAGGAGGCTAAAAGCCAGACTAAGCTACTCTAGGAGTAATACTAGGAGCTTACCTAGTACTATATAATAATAGAGCGCTTAGTATAAGAGTAGCTTAATATCTAGAATATATAATCCTAGCGCGCTTAAGCATTTAATACCTCTTATAATAAGGTTATAAGTTTATTATAGCTTACTTAATACTTTCCTAATACCTCCCTATATAGCTCTATATTTAATTTATATTAGAATCATTATATTTTAGCTACTAAGTCTAAGGATAGGATAGAGGAACTAGGTTCTAAAGAGGAGAGCGCTAGCGCTTAGTAAATATAAAATTTCAAGAGTACCCCTAGTAAGCTACTAATACTCTCTAGGTAGTATTTAGTTACCTTCAAGTATTTTCTCTTATGTCCTTTTACCTTATTAAAGGCCTTTAGGCTATTAAATCAAGATACCTAGCTAGTATACCCTACTTCTATATAACTAGTGCTCTCTTAGTATTACTCTTATATTACTAAGTATTTTAAGTATAATAGCATTTAGTATCTTTAATTTACTATATAACTTATATCGTTGTACTACCTGGTATAACTATAAACGAGTTAGTTATTATAAAACTAGGTATCTAAGTATTTAATAAACTTGCCTCTTAAAGTAGCTATTTATATATTTAATTAAATAAAGCTTGTTTTAACTGCTATCCCTCGTGTTTAAGCCACTATTATCCCTGCTAAAGAAAATGCTATCTTCCTTTTCCATATGTATTTTCTAACGCCTATTGGAGGAGGCTTTCTACTAAATGTTTTAGTCTATCCCTAATAGAATTGTTATTCGCTAATAGTATTCTTCTAGGGGTAACTAAGTAGGCTAATAGTGGTTATAGTCTTTCCTCGATAATACGTGCTAGGATCTCTTCTAGTCTATAATTATAATAACATAGGTAGCTTTAATATAAGACTATTTCTTAGCGCTGCCTGAGTATTAGGTAGGTTATAGCTAGGGCAAAGCCGCGCTATGATTAGCCTTTAGCCTAATATATTTTAGTTATGTAATATATTTTAGCTAGTTTAGATATTATATAAGTAGTATTGAAAATATATAGTACCCGCCTATAGCTATCTATATATATAGTTAAGGAAGCAAAATCTAGCTATTAGTATAACCTATCTAGTAACTATTATAAGCTACGCCTAGGTTAAGACTACCTAGGCCTCTACCTAGGCTTACTACCTTAAGGGAGCTACCCGGGGCTTACCTAGTTATCCCCTATAAACTAGCGAAATCTCTACTAGAGAGGAAAACTTCCCTTTTTTCTCTTTAGCTTAAATAAATATTATTATAATAACCTCTTATTACGTAAAGTTAGGTCTAACCCCTCGTAGTAAGTAAGGCAAATTAAGAGGCTTTACTTACTAGGAATAAGGCACTATATTAGTTCTAAGGGTATAATATATAATATAATCTTATTACTATATTATTATGAATAGCCTAAAGTAACTAAGTCTATTAAGGCTAATAACCTCTAATCTACCTAGCCTGGAGTCGGTTTTAGCTATAACTATATAGGTATACTTATATAAAAACACGTATCCCTCTCTATAGAAAACCCTAGAATATTATTATGAATAGCCTAAAGTAACTAAGTCTACTAAGGCTAATAACCTTTAATCTACCTAGCCTGGAGTCGGTTTTAGCTATAACTATATAGGTATACCTATATAAAAACACGTATCCCTCTCTAGAGAAAACCCTAGAATAACTTAGTAGCTTGTGATATTATTAGATACTAGCTAAGATATTAGTAAGTATTATCTACTTTATAGCTATATTAGAGTATATTAGCTTCTTCTAGGTTTCTAGGTCTATATATCTAGTAGGAGGGTTACTAATAGTAATGCTGTCTTTATTACCCTAACTATAAGCCTTTCTATAGTGCCTAGGTAAATAGTATAATTATTATTTACTACGGACTCTATAGTATTATTAATAGGCTATATTAGATACTAATAGGCGAGCGATCTCTCTATTAAGGACTTAAGACGTATTAGATAATTAACTTTAGTTAAAATCTATTATAGTTATAACGTGGTTAATAAGCTAGCTAGCTAGATAGGCGAGCTAGCTACCTAACTACACCTATATTATATTTATAACTAATAGGTAGTGTAGCAAATAGAATTAGATTTTATCTTTATAGCCCTATATCTCTATAACCGTCAGAGGTATAAGAAAAACAAAGGATATATTTAAAATCCTTATCTTATTTCGCATCGAACGCTATATAGCTATATACTATATAATAAGGGGTTATCCTTTTATCTAGGATAATGAGATAAAACTAAAACTTAAGGTTTATTTAAATCTATTAAGATTTAGCTTAGAAGGCTTCATATATTAATACAATATATAGGGTTTAAACTAGCTAAGACTAGCTATATTACGTTTAAACTAACCATATTATACTTTATTAGTACTTCCGAGCCTTCCGAGGGATTAGGAGGATGTTAACTATTAATACCTATCTTTTTCCTAGCTCTTTTGACCTAGTTCTTAATAGATAATTAACGTATTATAATACGAAATATATTATTATTTATAACTTTATTCTTTCCTCTACTTAAATATTATGCAACAAACCAGAAAGATCACTCTATTACATTATTGCCTCCCTGATATATATCTATTATCACGGGGACTTTTCTACCTCTCTTTCTATTCACATAGCCGTGCTTACAGGTAGTACTAAGAAAGATATCTTAATGAAAACTACTTAGAAACCTCTTTATTAGATATTTCTCTAATAAATTAATATATAGTATAACTAGTATTCCTATAGATATTATATTGCTATTATCCTATCGTAGTCCTTAGTTAGTAATTATTATTCTAATATATTTCCTCCTTAATCTAAGTTATAGCCTCCCTCTACAACTAAACATCCTCTACCTTAATTATAATAAGACTCCCTCCTTATCTAAGCTAGGCTTTTTTAGCGCTCTAGTATTAGCTAAGTAGGTTATTCTCTTTCTAAAGGATTTTATTCTTAGATCTTAGTAACGTAATCTAATATATAAATCCCCGCGCTCCTTTTAGTATATACTTTATAATTTTAATAATTAAAGTTAGGGAGCTATTCTAATAATTGGAGATCCCCTTTTTAATATATTCAGCTTAAGAAGCTACTTTAGTTAGGTTATTTAATATCTAGGAAGTTTAGAAGAGGGATATTGCTAGTAGGGATCCTAGAGGTATTAGAATATATAACCCTTTATTAAGCTTATATAGTATTAAGTTTGGAATTACGCCGCAGCCCCTTCGCAAAAAGACCATAACAAATTCACTTAGTTTATAAGTATAATTTGGGAAATATTATATAGGTATTTTAATCTATACCCTCTACTAGTTAAGGAAAATAATATAGGAACCCTATAGATTCCTACTACTCATAAGTAAACCCTCGTATAAAGTCAGACGCGCGCCGCACTAGGGCTAATTATATTAGAGCTAAATAGGCTACTAAGGCTCTTATAGCCTAGAAAAGCTACAATATAAGATAACTCCTTAACCTAAAAGGTTAACCTTCTAGTAAGGTGCTAAAGGTATTATTAAGTTCGGAATTACGCCGCAGCCCCTTCGCAAAAAGACTATAATAAATTTACCTAGTTTATAAATATAATTCGGGAAATACTATATAGGTATTTTAACCTATACCCTCTACTAGTTAAGGAAAAGAATATAGGAACCCTATATATTCCTACTACTCGTAAGCAAACCCTCTCAATATTACTATATAAAGTTATATATACGCTATACTAGGGCTAATTATATTAGAGCTAAACGGGCTATTAAGGCTCTCGTAGCAAAGCTACTATATAAGATAACTCCTTAACCTAAAAAGTTAACCTTCTAGTAAGGTACTAAAAGTAAATACTACTATAGAAGAGGTAACTCCTTAACTAGAGAGGTCTTTCCTAAGAGGTTCTTATAGCTAGAAGTATAAGAAGCTCTATTACTATAAGCAGGGCCTTATACCTCTCCCTCTTCTTTATCCTTATCCCTTAACTATATTATAACTAAACCCTATATATAAATATACTAAGCCTAACTAAGGTATATCTTTTAGTATAAATAATATAAAGGGGATCGCTAGAGAGTTTAGCCTTAATATAATTAATAAAACCCGCCCCTTTATTAACTACTCCGCTATATATAGAGAGCATATTATTAGCATAGCCCTCAAGAGGGCTTACTTTAATACCCCTATAGGGGACTCCATAAGGCGCGACAGCATTAGAGCCTATAGAGTAGCCCTTCTTTAAGCAGGTCCTCCGCATCACTAAGGCAGAGGCAGCCTAGGCAGCCCAGGCCTATTAGGGGAACGTTAATAAGTACGGCTTACGCTAACTGCTTTAATATAGAGAGAGCGTTGCTAACGACGGCATAGCTAGCGGATAAAGCGGTAATAGAGGCGGTATTTAATAGTAGCGCGGGTAGTATATAAGAGGAAAGGTCGATAGTTTTATAGTCTATTAAATAATTAAAAACCACGTTATTATCGATATAAAGTTAAAGATCGTGAGGCTATAGGTATTGGGATAGAATGAGATAGACTTAGCTGCGCAGCTTTTAAAAACCCCCTTAGCGCACGGACCTACTATAGGAAGACTATGGAGTAGAGCGTGGAGGAGAGGAGCGTACCAGACTTTAGTATTATTTATATATTATTATAATTAGTACTTTAATAATCCTATACCTCGTTTTCTAGTATTTCTTCTTAGTAAATCTACGCTTAATTTAGATAATCTCTTTTAATTAGATCTATAAATTATCTTATATATCTTTTAAGCCTACTTTTAATATTCTTACCTATTTATAAGTAAAGCTATATTATTTATTATCTTTCTAGTTCTTATTAGTTCTAGCCTTTTCTAATAGTACCTAGAGGTTAATTCTTTTGCTCTTTTTAATAGCTTTTATAAGCTTCTTAGAGGGTTAGATACCTTCGCTATATCTAGATATCCCCGCTGTTAATATATATATAGATATATATAATTAATCCACTTTAAATGCGACGATAGCTTAAAAAATCTATAAATAATAAATAATAATAATATAATTGAAAATAAAACGTAGTTTAAAAGAGAGGAAGATATTCATAGACCTATCTTAGTTCTAAGGGAATAGCAATAGCTATCACGAACAGCGAATAGGTAAAAGTTAACACACTTCAATTACGCTATATTAAGTGGATTCTGCGTTAAAGAAGGAGAAAGTCTAACTATAGGCTAGCGTAGCCCTAGAAGGCTAAAGAGTCGCTTAGTAATCACATAACCCGCAAGTTATATAACCTGTAAGTCATATAACCTAAAATTCAGGGAGGTCTAACCTAGCGCTATAATATTACCCCCCCCCCCCCCCCCCCCTTTACTAGCGCTGCTATCCGTAGCAACTAATCTATTACTATATAAGTATTCCTCCTTATCTATACTCACGCTAGGGCGTTATTATTATCCGCAGTAGCGGGGTCCTTATCTCGCGTAGTAGCTAAGAGCTAAGCTAAAAGGTATTTTAGTAGTCCTATTATTATTAAGTTAGTAGTATAGAAGTCCTATAGCACTGCGGGGGCGTGCTTAAAACTCTTAGCATTATACTAAGTAGGATTATAGTTATAACCCTTCTAATTAGCATAATATTATAACTATCTTTAGTATAACTAGCTAGTAGTTATATATATAACCTTATATTCTAGCTTATAATTAAACTTAATAGGGAGTAGTAAGGTTTTAAACTAGCCTAGAAGAGGATTACTAGTAGCCTTCTAGAGCTTACTTAGGTAGAATATAGGGTAGTAATTATATTCTTTAAATAAGTCTAATATCTATATCCCCCTAGGCCTTATAACTTTAATTAGCTACGGGCTATCCTATAGTATTAATAGCTTTAAAGAGTTTTCTTAGCGCTATCCCTCTATTAATATATAAATAGAGTTACTTATAGCTAAGTTATTAGGTTAGTAGTAGCGATTTATAGCGTAGGCGTAATATTACTAAGCTATAGCTATATTCCCTTTTACGATATCCTAAATACTATAGAGGTTTTATACTAACTACTAGGCGTTACCCTAGTTAATCTTTTCCTTAGTTATTAAGAGCTTCTATATATATTAATTCTAGTTAAAACTTATCTATAGTAGGTATCCTCACTCGATTTTAAATAATATAAGCCCTATAGTTTTATTTAGTAATACTACTTAGGCGAAGTCTATAATAAGGAGTATTTCGCTCTAGTTATCTTAAAATTAGTTTATCTATAGATATAAGCATTAAGTTAGGTACTAGTTAAGAATTTCTATTTACCTATTAGTTTTAGTATAACCCGCTATACTTAACTATATAGTTATACTATATATCTTATAGAGCTCGTTCTAGAAGTTAGAAGTAAACTAAGGGCCCCTATTAGATATAATTATAGCGGGGAAACCCGTATACTAGAAGATATATATATAGTATAGCTAGGTAAGGTCCTGCGCTATAATAGTCTTATAGTAGGGGAGGGAGACTATCTTCTTAGAGAGGCGGTATACTATAATAAATACGTTATTATACCTATAGTAGTTAAGTAGGTAGGATATAAAATCTATTATAACGTGCTCCTAAGGGTAGTCTAGTATTAATAAGGGTCTTAACTCGCCTAGAGGCTTATCTCTTAGCTTCTATACTTAGTAGTAGGTATAGTAGTTATAAATATACTACTTAATATTAGTAGTTAGGCGGGGCTAGTAATAGCGTTCCTTTAGGAGTTTAATAGTCTTATTCTAACCTAGGTATACTATAAGCCTCTAAATATAAGCTTCGTAAATTAACTTTATATATAGGTCTTCTTCCTCTAGTACTATAAGCTTCTTATTTATAGTTAGGAGCCCTTCCTATATTCTCTAGCGTTCTTTTTTAATAACTATAAGTACTTTTAGTAACTAGAGTAATAACGTATTAGATTCGTAGTTTAACTAAAGGATATACTTAACTAGGAGGTAACCTTTTAACTTACTCTCTAGCTCTAAAGTATTAATAGTTACTATAGGGTAACTTAGAGTAGATTTAAGTAGTTAGTATAGTTTACTTATTACCTCTAGGGATAAGTAGGTAGGTAGTAGTAGCACCTAGGTATAGTTAGACTTATAAATAGCCTATTATATTTAGAGGTCTTCGTTCTTCTATAAGAGGGTATTAGCTAGTACGTTTTTACGCCCTAGGTAATACTAGATATAGAAGTTAAAGCTAGCTAAGATATCTAACTAGTAGGCTTAGTAGATATTTAGGAGCTGCTTAGTTATAAAGTAGAGTAGTAGTTAGTAGTTTATAATAACCTTAAAACGCTAGGTAGCTATAGAGAGTTTAGCCCTTTACTCCTCTAGCGCTAGAATAATTACTATTATCTCGCGGTTATAAATAGGGTAGTTTATCTCTATTAGTAATATTATCTTTAAGAAATAGGCTATAGGGTACTATAAGCTATTATTAGTTTATTATTAGAGGAGGGTAGTAGTATAAACTAATTCGGAGGCGTCTATCTTAACTTAGGTAAGTAGTTCGGGCTTCTAGTATTATAAGATAGGGGCTAATATTAGGGCCTCTTTTAGTATTATAAATACTACTATATAGTTACTATTAAAGTTAAATCAGGCGCCTTTAGCTATAAGTTTTATAAGTAGCCTAGCGATCTTCCTATAATTCGTAACGAATTAGTAGTAGAAGTTATAGAACCCTAAGAAGGACTAGATGCTATATATTATAATTAGTAGCTACTAGTCCCTTACTATAGAAACCTTCTTAGGGTCGGGGCTAATCCCTTTAGTTATAATAATAAACCTAAGGTAGCGCGTTATAATTACGCTAAATTCGCACTTCTTAATATTAGCCTAAAGCCCTACTTAGCGTAGCTAATTAAGGACCTTTCTAACGTATTCTTTATACTAGAGGGGGTCCTCTAAGTAAACTAGGATATTATCTATATACGCTATATAGAAGTCGTCTAGGTATTCTATAAGCGTATTATTTATATACTATTAGTACGTCGCCGGGCTATTATAGAGCCTAAAGGGTAGAACCTTATACTTATAGGAGCTATAGTAAGTATAGAACGTTATTAAGTCCTCTAAGTTAGAGTAGATATAGATTTAGTAAAACGCCTAGTAGATATTAATCTTTATAAATAACCTAGCTCGGCTAATTTAACTTAGCGTTTTATTAATTAAGGGTAGCGGGTACTAGTCCTTCTTAATAAATCTATTTAGCTTTTAAAAGTTAATATAAAACCTTAAGTATCTATTAGCTTTTTAAATAAATAGCGTTAGGGATATAAATAGAGTATTACCTAGCGCTATAAAGCCCTTTTTTAAGTTCTTAAGGAGATATTATTAAGTAGCCTCGAGTTCTAGTAAGGATTACTTATATAATAAGTAGAAGGTTAGCTACTTTTTTATATTAAGCTCTAGTTCGATCTAGTAGTTATAAGAGTAATAAGGAGGTAAGGTATTACTAGCTATCTTACTAAAGTAATCCCTCTAGCTCTAAAGATAGGGGGGGAATTTCTCTCCTTAATTAGTTATTAATTTTTAGCTTTATTAACCTCTAGCGGGCTAATACCTCTTTCTTTTTCCTCTTACTTATTTATAATTATTAGATCGAGCTTATATAGCGATATAGAGCCTAATTTGATATTAATATACCTTAGGTTCCTCTCGAACCCTATAGCGCTAATAAGCGCTATATTAAGATTCCTCCTTACTTACTAGGCCTTAGGGGTAAGGGGTTTAGGCTTCTAATACTATATAAGCTAGGTCTAATCCGTAGTTAACGCTCCCTTTAACGCTATATTGACTTTCTATAAATTATTATTATATCCTAAGTCCCCGGGCGCGCTACTTCGTTATAGGATTTTTATAAGGGCCTTTATCTTACTTACCGTAGCTCTCTAGGCGTTATATAGCTATTCCTTAGCTTTAAACGTAGCTTAGTAGCGTTTAGTATTAAGTTAGTACTCTATATTAATTTTAATAGGTTAGAGGTAGTCCTTAGTATTTTATATAATTATTTAGGGGAGGTCCTAGGCTATAGGGGTATTACTTAGCTAGTATAAGCGCTAATAGCGTATATCTATGCTAATATTATAGTAATTAAACTATAAGTAGCTAAGGATAAGATTATATCTCCCTATATTAAGTTAGAGGAGGGGTATTTATATTAATTCTTAGCGGTCTACTTATATATAAGTTATTTATACCTCGGTTATAGTATCTAATAGCTCTCTATTAAAACTAGTAGTTAGGATAGGGTGCTATAGCTTATTATATTAAGTATAGTAAAAGTCCCTTAATAAGGGGGTTATACGAGTATTTATAAAAGTATAGCTATTTACTCTAGTATTAAAAAGGGCCTTAAAGCAAATACTATATTTATTATAAACTAGGACTAACTCTTTCTCTAGTAGCTTACTACTAACTAGTTATTATAAGTTAATAAATACTATTACTAATTACTAATCTCTTTAGGTCTCCCCTAGTAAGGAGTCTATTTTTACTAGGGGCTCTAGTTTTCTATTAGCTCTAGGTTACTACTAGTAGCCTTAATAGGCTTAGTAATACTTATAATAGCTTTAGCCCTCTTATAGGGGTAATCCCGCGAGGTATAGCTAGTATTACTATAGATAAAGCAGGTACCCTAGTTATAGAGCTTCTTATATAAAGCCTCGGGGATATAGCCCTAGTTAGTATAAGCTTAAGCACGAGGGTTCCCTCTACTAGAAGGCTTAGCGTAGGCTACTAGAGCAGGGCCTTATATAGTAGTTTAGTTAGCTAAATAAGTATTAGGAGGTGCTATAATATAGGCTATAATATAGACCTAGGTAGTATAGTCCTAGAAGTTAAGAGTACTATTCATATAATAAATAGAGCACTAGTTCTAAAGGGAGGTAAGTAGCTTCTTATAGAACTTCTAGCGCTACTAAGATTCTAAGAGCTTAGCCTTATAAGTAAGTTTAGTAAGAATTACTTACTTAACCTAAATATCCTTAAATAAGATAGTAAGGGCCTTAAGCTTTATCTAAGCCTTATTATACTAAGCTAGGTTTATAAAGATACCCTTTAGCTCTTTAATAAGCTATTCTACTATAGTAATTTAAGGGGGTTTACCTAAGAGGAGAGGGGATAGAATATTATAAGTAATTCCTCTAAGGCATAAGAGTATATACTTAAAGCGTTAGGATTTGCTATAATACTCCCTACTATTAAGATATATCTTAATATAAAAAAGCTAGGTATTAAACTTCGGGTACTTAGGATTAATACCCTTAGTACTTATAAAGATAGGGACTTTAGGTATCTTAGTAGGGCAGGTACTACTATAGCTAGTAGTTAATATAGGCGAGCTAGAGTAGACCTAACTCTCAAGGTATATTATTTAGTTAAGGATCGCCTAAGGTATAGCGCTATAATTACTAGAGAGAGGACTTATAAGGGGGGGCGTAGTAGTTATATTATATTTAAAGCGCTAAAGTAAGGCTTTATTAGTATCCCTTACCTTATTACGCTCCTCTATAATAGTAATAGTATTATATTAAGCCTAATTACGCTCCTCTTAATAACGCTTAAGTATAGCGGATTACTTAGCGTTATTAATAATAGTATAGGTATCCTCTAAGCGCTCCTAGAGCTCTTAATTTTTATATTCTAGGTATAGAGCTATATTATATAGTATATAAAGGTTATTACTAATAGTAGTATATCTAATATATAAGGCTTAGAACTTAGTACCTTAAGTAGCCCTTTTTATAAGCTAGTCTTAAATTTAAATAAGGGTTAAGTTAGGGTTATTTTAAAATAGCTATATTATATTATTAAGGGTAAGGGTAATCTTCTAGCTCTTACCTAGGTAATTATAATTAATAATAAGGAGGTTAGGGAACTTCTATAGCTTAGTAATAGCGCTCTAGGCTAAGCTCTTATATCCCTCTATATCGAGGTCTATAAATAGGCCTTTAATAGGCTACTTATATATAGGTTTATTTAGGTTAAAAACCTTTAGGTCCTCGCATAGGGGAGTATTATAATTAAGTAATATAGTATAGTAATATTAAAGGGTTTTAATATAAGGCTCTAGGAGCCTTCTAGTATTAAGTATAAGCATAGTCGTAGCCTTTTAATTATAGCTAGCTAGTTATAACTTATTTAGTATATTAATAATAAAGTAGAGGGGGGGTATTAATTAATTCTAAGTTAGTTAGTTAGTATAGATTAGTTAGCTTAGCGCTTAGTTAGGTACTATACTCGTATTAGTTAATTAATAGGGTTAGGGTAGTAGTTAGCTAAGATATTATACTTCTATCTCTAGAGAATAGATAATAAACGCAGAATAATATAATAAATAGCGAATAGGTAAAGGTTAATATACTTTAATTACGCTATATTAAGTAGATTCTATATTAAAGAAGGAGAAAGTCTAACTATAGGCTAGCGTAGCCCTAGAAGGCTAAAGAGTCGCTTAGTAATCACGTGACCCGCTAGTTACGTAACCCGCAAGTCACGTAACCCGCAAGTCACGTAACCCGCAAGTCACGTAACCCGCAAGTCACGTAACCCGCAAGTCACGTAACCTAAAATTCAGGGAGGTCTAACCCAGCGCCGTGACATAGCTATCTATACTTTCTTATAGAATTAAGGTAGGAATAATATAGACCCTGAAATCCTCCCTTTCTCTCTTTTTATACTATTAGCAGGTTCTAGCGAGTATATCCCTTTCCTTATCCCTTATATATTATTATAACTAATATTATTTAACTAGCGAGTTATAGCTAAGGTAGCTAAGATAGCTATATATAATACTAATATAGAGATTAGCAGTCTTACTAAGCTAATAAGTATAGTAAGATTAACTAGATTAGTAACTAGAGACTAATAAACGCCTTAACTAGATTAGTAACTAGAGACTAATAAACGCCTTATTATTATAGCCCTAAGTACTAAGAGTAACGTACTAACTTTTAAGAGATATTAATATAATAAAGCTATAAATTCTTCTAAGATAAGAGTATTATTAGGAAGACCCTTTTATATTAAGTAATAAGACTTAAAGTAGATCTATAAAAGCCTAGAGTAATAAGATTAAAGTTACTAGACCTTTCCTATATTTATTTAGTTATTTAGTTATACTATTTCCTTTTTTATTTTATTTAAAGAAAGCTATAACTACTTAATTTATCTTTCTATTTAGAAGATATTATAATAATAACTTTATATTATTAACTAGAAGACTTTATTACTTTAATTATATAATATTTACTTTAATATTTATTAACTTATAAGTATTATATCTTTTTCTTCCTTAGCTAACTTAGATATTAGATCCTCTTCTAATAAGGGGAAGTAGCTTAAAGAGAGATTTATAAGAGCTTTATTTACTAAGATGTAACCTTATACTATAGGATAGCTAGCCTCTAATAATAATATAAATAGATTTATAAATCCTACCTCGGGGATAGGAGTAATACCCTCGAGTACTCTATATTCTCCTAAAGGGACTTATACTAATTAGGATATCATAGCCCTTACTAACCTCCTTATAAGATACACTATTATTATAATAATAACTCCCTATTTAACTAAAGCGCCTAAATTTATTAGTACTAATATCTTAGACTTTATTACTAATTATAAGACCTTTTTAAAGCTTTACTATAAGACTAATAATAATATAAATAACGAGGTCTATATATATAGCTCTAATAATTATTAAGATATAAGAGAATCTAATAGTAGAAAAAGCTAAGACCTAGAAGGAAGCTAAGGAGAAACTTCTATACTAGTTTAGATTTATAGACCTAAAGTCTTATTAGGACCCTAATAAGGACCTTTAGAACCTAGTTATAGGATCTTATATTAAGGATAATAACTTTTCCTAGGTTATAATATTAATTACTACTATTTAATAGCTTTAATAGAGAGCTATCTAGTATAGAGACCTAGACCTTACTAATACTAAGCTTATTTATAAGGCTTATTACTACCTTTTAGAGAGAGCTATAAGAGCTATAGGCTAAAGTCTTAACTATTAGCCTATTAAGGTTATTTTAAAGTAGTAGGTTATAATAGAAGACGCTCTAATTAAATACCTTATTACTTACTAGGAACCTTAATAGTTATCTAGCCTTATTAAGCCTAAATTAATAATAATACTTTATATTTTTATAAAGATAATTCTAATAAAGTAAAAGGCTAAAGCTAAGGAACCCTCTATAGCCCAGACTACTAGCTTAATTATTAACTCTCTTATAGAAAACCTTAGAACCTTAAATATTAATAGAACTAATTATAAGATAGATATCTTAACTTATATTAAAAGAGTTACTAGCTAAGGAGATAATACTTTTAATCTAAATACTATAGAAGTTACTAAACCTTATAAATAATAATCTTAGGATTACTTATAGACTTAATATTAATAATAGTAATACTTTTATTTATAAGCTAGATATAGAGACTATTAAGGATAATACTAATAATACTAGGGATTTAGAAGAAGCAGAGTAAGAGGAGGTTATAGAGGCTTCTAGTAAGATAAGCTACTATAATATATACCTTTCTAAGCTATGAGACCCTACTAGTTTTATAGCGCTATTAATTATATTATTTTTAGCTATATTAAGGATCTTAAGGCTAGCTAGTATAGGGTCTATTACTATATATCGCCCTATTACTTTATTAGTACCCTAGATATAAGTACTAAGGTTAAGATAGGTATTATTAATAAAAGCTATAGCTATAAATTAATAGATAGCTAGACGATTTTAAAATATATCCTAATTAATAAGGATACCTTTATATACTATATAATTACTATAAGTAAGTTAGTAGAGAAATAGTAGCTAAAGCTTCTAGAGGAGGTTATAGGAGTTATTAATTATAATAAGATATACTATAAATTATTTATTAGCTTTACGAATTTATTAAAGGATATTATATAATTATATAGCTTTATAGATATAATATTCTTTAGCTTTAAGCTAAAGAACTAATATATTAACTTAGTAGAAGATATTATTATTATAGAAAGAGGGAAAACTAAAGGTTATTATATAAAACTTTATAATACTTATTATTACTAGTCTTTTTAAATAATAGACCTACTTATAATGTAAGACCTTCCGATTTAAATTACTTAGAGAGTTATAAAGCTACTAGATAATAAGGAGGAAGCTAAAGATATTATATTACTAGACGCCCCTAAGGAATAAGTTAAGTTATAGAAATAGAATAGATAAGATAAGCCTTAGATTTAATATAGTAATTTATAAATTAGCTATATTCTTACCCTAGAGCTATATAATAAGAGAGTAAATAGGAAAGTAGCTATCCTTAAAGCCTTTATTTATTAAGTTCGAGTTCGGAATTACGCTGCAGCCCCTTCGCAAAAAGACTATAATAAATTCACCTAGTTTATAAGTATAATTCGGGAAATACTATATAGGTATTTTAACCTATATCCTCTACTAGGTAAGGAAAGTAATATAGGAACCCTATATATTCCTACTACTTATAAGTAAACCCTCTAAATATTATTATATAAAGTTAGATGCGCGCTATACTAGGGCTAATTATATTAGAGCTAAACGGGCTACTAAGGCTCTTATAGCAATACCCTCGCTAAGCCTTCTAGCAAGGTGCTACAAAAGCTAATATATAAGATAAGTCCTTAACCTAAAAGGTTACCCTTCTAGTAAGGTACTAAAGGTACTATAAAAGCTACTATATAAGATAACTCCTTAACCTAAAAGGTCGACCTTTTAATAAGGTATTATAAATATTACTATATAAGAGGTAACTCCTTAACTAAAGAGGTCTTTCTTAAGAGGTTCTTATAGCTAGAAGTATAAAAAGCTCTATTACTATAAGCAGGGCCTTATACCTCTCCCTCTTCTTTATCCTTATCTCTTAACTATATTAATATTAAACCTTATATATAAATATACTAAGCCTAAGCTAGGTATACCCTTTAGTATAAATAATATAGAGGGGATCGCTAGAGAGTTTAGCCTTAATATAATTAATAAAACCCGCTCCTTTATTAACTACTCTACTATATATAGAGAGTATATTATTAGTATAGCCCTTAAGAGGGCTTACCTTAATACCCCTATAGGGGACTTTATAAGGTATAATAGTATTAGAGCTAAGTAAGTAAACTTAGTAGTAGAAGTTTAGTAAGTTATTATATACCCTATAGAGTAGCCCTTCTTTAAGCAGCTCCTCTATATTACTAAGGTAGAGGTAACCTAGGTAGCCTAACTAAATATTAGTAAGTATAGCTTACGCCGACTGCTTTAATATAGAGAGAGCGTTACTAATAATAGCATAGCTATGAAGGTATTAGCTAACCTAATTAAATAAGAGGATAAAGATAGTAATAACTTCTAGCGGATAAAGTAGTAATAGAGGCGGTATTAGTAGCGCGGGTAGTGCGCGAGAGGAAAGGTTAATAGTTTCGTAGTCTATTGAATAATTAAAAACCACGTTATTATTAATATAAAGTTAAAGATTATGAGGCTGTCTAGTAGTGCGGCTATAGTTAGGAGAGGTAGTTAGCAAGATCACGTGACCGAAGGCTATGTATTGTTAGGAGGCGCGGAGTTAGAAGGTCTATTGCACTTAAGTAGGTAAAATCACTATATAGTAGCTAGAGGCCTAAAGCCTTCTTTTATTTAAACTAGCTAAATTAGAATAGAATAGTTCATAATATTACTAAAGCTATAATTAATAGGTATAAGGATAGGTGTAACTTAAAGGTATAAGAGGTCTTTATTCCTACTAATATAACACTTCTAGACTAATTTAATAAGATAGGAGCTAGTAATAGGGAGCTATAAGAATAGATAAATTAATAGAACAATAATAAGAACTATTCTAAGAGCTAAGTAACTTTTATAGCTATCTCTATAGACTTATCTAAGTACTTATAGACTAAGGTAATTTAATTTAACTACTATATAATTAATCCTATCTTTAAAATAGGGGCTATAATAGAAGATTAGGATTCTATATTACTTCTACTACTAAGACGTATTACTATCCTAGACTTCGTTATAACCTATTAGTAAATTACTATTACTCTTTATAGCCCTATAAATATACTAATTAGAGGGATTATTAATAGTAGCTCTACTATTAACCTTATTAGTAAAAGTTATATTAAGTGCCTAGGCTTATAGAGCGACATAGTTAAGATAAATATAGGGATCCGCAGGATTACTAATAGAGAGTAGAGGACTTAATTTATAAGTATAATTATAAATAATATTTATATTAGTAGTAATCATATTTAAGATATTAGCTTTTTTATTTTCCCTAATAATACTTATAATAAGGACCTAGTACTAGGAGCTCCCTTTATTTTAAAGACTTAAGTAATACTAGATTATATATAAAACTAGATTATTAGAGTCCTTCAGTCTAGCAATATTAAGATTAATATCCTATTATTATTCTATATAGGAGATTTAACTACTCGCTTCTTAGAATCTATTACTAAGATAGACTACTTTGTTTCTTCTTAGTATTAATATACCCTCTTTTCTCCTATAGAGGAGAGGAAATAGAAACTACTACTAATAGACTTAATATAGTAATAAGCTTAGACTTTATAGGAGATAATTAATAAGTTAATAATACTAAGGATAAGTAAGAGCTAGATATTAAGCTCGGAATTACGCCGCAGCCCCTTCGCAAAAAGACTATAACAAATTCACCTAGTTCGCAGGTATAATTCGGGAAATATTATATAGGTATTTTAACTTATACCCTCTACTAGTTAAGGAAAATAAT
>JAVHLU010001248.1:0-34173 GCA_036785755.1 Colletotrichum ledebouriae | reverse complement strand
TATAAGGTAATAACTATAAAAGTATTTCCTTTATGGAATAAATACTTTAAAAATCTATATAAATTCTAATAATAGCAATAACCTTATATATATATATATATATTTATAATCCTTAGCTTTATAGCTAGAAATATATAGAAATTGTGCACGGACCACATAGTAATCCGAGCGCGATTTCTGCTTAATAAGCTACTGCTTTGCAGTTACGTTTCAGAATATCTTACCCCTCACTTCGTGAGGGCAGGATTTATAACTTAGAAATAATAATAACATTAACAATAACATTATCAATAATACCATTAATTAATTCCAGGAAAAATACCTCCTTATGCTTAAATTTATTAGCTTTTATCACTATATTACTCAGCTTATTAATATCTATTATTTAGGCTATTTTACCGCCCCTTTAGCTACTTATATACCTACTCTTATAGGTTATAAGCCTAGCTTAAACCTTTTTAATAACCTCACGCCTATTTAACCTCCTCCTTACTATAACAAGCCCTATGCCGAACTAGAAATACTAGCTAGACTAGTCTACTAGTCAAAAGATCGAAGCCTCCTATAAGAAGCTATTCAGAACCTATATCGATTCGATTATACTACTATCGATACCTCTACGAAACGCCTCCTACGAGAAGCTATTTAGAACCTATATCGATTCGATTATACTACTATTAATACCTCTATGAAACGAGACGATATTATAGTAAAACTATTCGACCTTGCTCCCTTCGATTATATCTTCGAGTTATCCCTAAGCCTATATAAGTCTCGGTTTATCTATATCTATAACAATATCAACAATAATATCATCAATAATACCATCAATTAATTCCAGGAAAAATACCTCCTTATGCTCAAATTTATCAGCTTTCATCACCATATTACTCAGCCTATTAATATCTATTATTCAGGCTGTTTTACCGCCCCTTTAGCTACCTATATACCTATTCTTATAGTATAGACTAAGCTAAGCTATATAGACCAATATTTATCCAGACTTAGGATAGATTAGCTTAAGTTTTTAAAAAACTAATTAGATATAAGCTTTTAATATATAAGGGCTTAATAGTAATAAGAGAGCTTTTTTTCTTAGGTAGGCCTAGTTTCCTAAAAGGTAAGGATTAGCCTTCCTAATAGAAGGTATTAATAAATAAGGTCTCCCCTATAATATTATAATAAGAGATTAACCTAGCTATTAATTATAAAAGGTACGAGGGGTTAGACCTAAGTTTATTTAATAAGAGATTGCTATAGTACTATTTATTTAAGCTAAAGAGAAAAAGGGAAAGTTCTCCTCTCTAATAGAGATTTTACTAATCTATAGGGAATAACTAAGTAAGCCCTAGGTAGGCCCTAGGTAGCTCCCTAAGGTAGTAAACCTAGGTAGAAGCCTAAGTAGGCTTAACCTAGGTATAGCTTATAATACTATCCCCCCTCCTAGCTAGTTCCCCCCTAGGTATAAGCTAGGTTACTATTATTATCTATAACTAGCCTATATAAGGCTTTATACCTATCTATTATAATAGTCTCTATAATAGCTTCTATAAGCTCCTAGGTAAGCTCTATATACCCCTCTTACTTAATTAGGACCTCGCGCCTCTACTCTTAGCTAACTACTTTCTATTATACTATATATATCTCCTCTATATATTACTTAAGGCTTACTATTATTAGCTATAATTAGTAGTAACTAAGGGTCTATCTTTATTTATATAAGAAAGGGGTCCTCTAGTACCCTCTAGAGGAGGTCTATATAAAACCTTAGGTAGATATTACTAAGTATATCTAACTTAATAATATATAAGCTTAGAACTCTTATTATAATATATTTATAATATAACTATAATAGCTTATTACTAAGCCTAGGGCTCTTATAATTAGCTATTAAAAGCTAAACCTTATTACCTACCTAATACTCCTCTATAAATATCCTATATTAGTTTATATTCTCCTCGCTATACTACTAGGTAGCTATAATACTTACTTAAATAAAGTCTACTTCCTCTTATAATCTTATTACTAGGAGGGTAGTTATTATATCCCTAGAGGGGGTCTTCTCTATTATATTATCTATAATAAGTATAGGGTTAGTATAATACCTATATTCTAAAAAGAATAATAAGAGCTTAGTTATATTACTAGCCTTATTATAAAGCACTAGCTAAGTAATAAATAGGAGCTACCCCTAGTTATCCTATACTTAGGTTATAAATACCTATAGAATAGCTTATATCTCCTAGTTTAACCTCTTAATATTACTATTAGTCTATAAGTAATATATAATACTTAATAGCCTCCTTATACTAATAAGGTAATAGAATTTAGCCTAGAAGTAGCTTACCTAATTAAACCCTTAATTACTAATAATACTATATAAGAACCTATAGAACTAGAAGTAGGAAGTAAGGAACTAGTAAGTATAAGCTTCTCCCTCTATAATACTTATTTCCTCTAGTATTACTAACTTACCTAGCCTATCTAATATAACCTATAAGTAATAGCTAGTATTATTCTTTATAAGTAGGAAGTTTATAATAAAGTCTATTAAGAGGTCTAAGTATAAGTAAGTAAGTATTAATAAGGGCTTTAGGAAGCTCCTCTTAGCTTACCTCTAGATATATATCCCTCTATAGATATTATAATTCCTTATAAATCTCTATACTATTTATAATTATCCTAGCTAGTAGAACTACTAGCTTACTATTTCTAATATAGAATTATAACCTAGGTAAATAGTTATACTTAAGTTATAGCTCTATTAAATAATCTTTATATAGAGCTTACTTAGTAAGTTATTAATATCCTCCCCGCTAGGTACTTATAGCTTCCCTTTAAATATTAGCCCCCTCTAACTATTAATATTATACTTATTATTTTAAACCTTAGCCTTAATATCTAATAAGAAGCTCTAAAGCTAATAAGTAACTATATAATATATAACCTTATATATTATATCCTTTTTATAGTTTCTAGCTATAGCGCCTATAGTTTAGGATCGCTATTAAAGACTATAATATCTAAGATATTAGTATAGCCCTTCTAACTTCTCCTTACTAGGGGGCTAGCTACAAAGTCCCCGCAGGGGTAAGCGTAGTTTAGTATTAGCTATAAGACCCTCCCCTACTTCTACTTATTATCCTACTTATATAATATATCTTATTCTCTCTAAGAGAGGGTATTAGAGGCTACTATTTCCTTACTAGGGTAGTATTTAATAATAAAGTTATACTAGGATAGCTCCTCTACTTATTAGCTCTAGCGCTCTATAAAGCGCTATTTCTTTATAAAGTATTTAAACCCCTAGTAATTAGTTAATACCTTAAAAATAGTTATATTATATAACTCTACCCTCTATTTATATAAGTAAGAAAGAACTACTAGGAGCTCCTTATTATAAATAAGGTAATTATACTCTATAAGTAAGAGCTTTTATAAGTAGAATACTATAGGATACGAAGTACCCTCTAGGTTAACTTATAAGAGTACCCCTCTTAGTATAAATCCTAAATTATTAATTTTAATAATAATCTTATTTTCTAGATTAAACTAATAGAGTATTAGCTAGGTATTAAAAAGCTATTTAAGCTATAAAAAAGCTTATTCTTAGTTATCTCCCTATTAGAACGTTATATTCTTCTTAGTAAGTAATATTAGTAGTTTAATAATATCCCTATATTCTAGTATAAATATATTATACTAATTTATAAACCCTAGGAAGCTCTAGACCCCCTTTAGGGAGGTAAGAGGTACCTACTTAGTAATTGCTTAAAGTTTCTTAGGGTTATAAGAAAGACCCTCTCCTATTATTATAATAAACCCTATATACTTAACCCTCTTAATTAAGAACTTATACTTTATAGGGTTAAAGTTTAGCCTTATATCTACTAGCCTCTAGAGGACCTCTTAGACCTTCCTCTTATAGTCTTCCCTTATTCTATTAGAGTAGATTAATATATTATTTATATAAATAGTAATAAAGTTATTAAAGAAGACCTATAAGGTATTATTAATATATTACTAGAGGCTAATAAGGGTATTAATTAGACTAAATAAGTAAATTACTTACTTAAATAACTTATACTAGGTATAAAATATAATTCTCTTTAAATACTCCTTTACTACCCTTAACTTATAAAAAGCTATTACTATATCTAGCTTAGTATATTACTTAGCTATACTTACTTAGTATAATATCCTAGAGATTAGTAAGAGGGGGTAGTAGTCTTTCTTAGTAATTATATTAAGGGTTTTATAATTAATATAGAAGTAAATTCCCCCCCTTAGCTTCCTTATAAAAAGTACTAGTATCTTAGTAAGTAAGCTACTAGCTTTAATAAACCCCTTATCTAAGAGGCTTTATAAGATCTTTTTTAATATTAGTAGCTCTTCTCTTAATATATTATAGAGGGGGCTCTAAGGGAGTAATAGCTCCCTTCTATCTAGTCCTAGTATAAAGTTAATTTAGTAATCTACTCCTAGTTACCTAGGGGGTAATAAGTAAGCCTTATTAGAGTTAAATAGGTTAGGAAACTCCCTTAAGACCTAGCTTAATAAATAGTATTATTAATCCTCTTTTAGTTTTAGGTTTAAGGCTTTCTTAATATTAGCTAAGCTAATAACCTATACTAATATCTCTATAATACCCTCCTAATACTTACTTTATTATCTTACTAGGTATTAGTAGATTATAGAGAACGAGGGTATATTAAGGAACCTTATAGCCTTTATTTCTTTTATAAGAGGCGTTTCTTCTTAATCCTTTAGATATAGCCTAACTTATCCCCTCTTATAGTATACTTAGTAAGCTATAGTATTATAAATAACCTAATTCTATTCTATCTAAGGGTACCCTAAGAGAATACTAGCGTCTAGGCTATTAACTATATATTTAAAGATATACTAAATATAAATACTTATTTCTAAGTTAAATATTATTATACTTAATATATTACTTAGTAATAATCTACTAAGTATATACCCCCTTAAAAGTTAATATCTCTTCTTAATATATAAAAAGTAAAATTATTAAACTAGGGAAAAGTTAATTATTATATAAGTATTACTACTAATATTTACTAGGGTATAAGCTAGATATCCTCTATTAACTCTAACTTAAATAATAATAAGCTTATTATTAGCTAGGTATTCCTATTTATATTCTTTTTAACTTATTATCTCCTCCTTAGTAAGCTCTAGGGCTTAATTTTACTCTAGAAGTAGTCTTTTTTTAACTCCTTATCTTCTTCTAAGGAGTTAGTTACTACTTAGTAGTTATTTATAACCTTATAATATACTAGTTCTTCTTTTAAGATCTATACTTTTATAACCCTAAGTAGCTAGTTCTCTTTATTAAGGTAGTACTAAGTAATAAAACCTCTAGCTCTATAAGTATAATAAGTATAGGGGTCCCTTATACCCTTCTAAAGCTATTAGTATTATATTAGAGAGGTACTTAAAGAGGACCTAGAGTTTTAATAATTATAATATCTTACCTCTTTAACTTATAAGATATATATAGCTCTAGTTATATAAATATCCCCCTTAGTATTTTTAGTAATAGGTCTCTAGTAAATTACTAAGTAAGTACTAGAAACCTTCTAGCGCTCTACTTTCTATATAATACTCTAGACTTTTAAAAGCTAGCTATTATAATTAGCTAGTAAGTTAATAATAATTAGCTAGTCCCTTAGCCTAGGGGTAAGGGAGGCCTCTAGAAATAAGATCTAGACTTAACTAAGCTAGTTTATATTACTTATATTAACTAATATTTATTTAAATCTTAGTAAGAAGGTTATTAGGGATTTATTCTCCTTTTATTAGAAGGTCTATAGTTAACCTATAGCTTATAACTAGATATTTAAGTCCTTATATATCTAATCTAGGTAAGCTATAAAGTTTATAAAGTTATATCTTCCCTTATCCCCCCTAGGTTTATAAAAAGTAGAGACTACTTACTAAGATATAATATCTAAATAAGAGTTAATAAGGTATTATATCTCTATATCTATAGTATAGAACGCCCTATTTATAGTAATCTTATACCTTATTTATTATACCTAGGTAGTATATTCCTTCGACTTATATAGAATTTTTAGGGGTAAGGATAGTAGCTTCTAATATATTATACTAAGTATTACTAGTACCTTACTAATAATACTTATAGGGGTTTATATAGCTATATATTAGCTATTCCCCTATTTAACTTCTTATAATTATTATTAGAGGGACTTTATTATTACTACTAAATTAGCTTATAATAGCTTATTTTAAATTTTAGCTATATTACTATTAACTATCTTACTAACTAATAAGGAGTAGCGCTTAACTTATTATTATTATTATAATAATAAGCTTAAATATATAAGGGGTTAGATATTAGTTTATTTAATAAGAGGTTATTATAATATTATTTATTTAAGCTAAAGAGGAAAAGGGGAAGTTCTCCTCTCTAGTAGAGATTTTACTAGTCTATAGGGAATAACTAGGCAAGCCCTAGGTAGGCCCTAGGTAGCTCCCTAAGGTAGTAAACCTAGGTAGAAGCCTAGGTAGGCTTAACCCGGGCGTAGCTTATAATAAAAGGGAAGATATCTAACTCTTTAAAAGCCTCTCTTTTATAGCGATTTAACTCTCCTAAGATCCCCTTTATTACTATAAGGCCTTAAGCAAGGAAGCTTATAATATAAGGGAATAGGGGATAAAGGGAAGGGCTAGGAATATCTTAAGCTACTTAGCTATTACTTAAATAACTTTATAATATTATAAGCATAATATTAGAGGATAATCGTAAAGGGATAATCCCTAGGATATTATAAATACTCTTAACTATACTCTTATAGGTATTATTATTAAGAGTACCAGGGCTAACCTCCTAGATAGCTTATTAACTAATAAACTTAAAGATAAAAAGAAAGTATTATAAGGAATTACTATAAGTAATATTAGGTATTTATATATATATATAAGTATATAAGAGCAATTAAAACGATTAAATAAAGTATTAAATAACTTTAAATATACTAGATTTAAGCGATTTAGTATTAATTAGTAAAGCTAGCTAGTTATACTATATTATACTAAAACTAAAGGGGTATATTAAATTAACCCCTTAGGCGCGCGTAATAGGGTATAATATATATCTAAAAGTAGCGTAAAATCTAGCTAAATTAGGCGATATCTATATTAGCTAGTCTTAGGCGTAAATTCCGCCTAGATCTATATGTAGAGTTTTTAATATAGTTATATATCGATCTTTAGTCACTTTTGCACCCTATACTGTATGAGTCGATATGTTGGTCCGTTGTTACTAACTAACAACTAGTGTTCTGAATTTTCTGCCCTTTCTAAAAAAAGCAGTGCTTTTATATTAGCTAAAAAAAAGCAGGAACAAACTACTTATTTATAGCGCTAAGCCTAATTCAGACTACTAAAGGTTATTCTAATCTAATATAACTACTTAATATAAAAAAATTCCTTATGTTTTAAGACTTCTTATTTATATCTCTAAATCTATATATTATAAAAGTATAAATAATAGGAATTAAACCTATAAGCTCTTATATATATAGTATTAATAATATAATATATATAACTAACTACTATATTATATAATACTTAATTTATATAATATTAATATATAATTATAAACTATATCCTTATCCTTCTTAGGGTTTTAGTTCTTAAATATCCCTACTTTCTATACCTTCCCCTTCCCTTACTCCTACTTAGTTAAGCTTAGGGTACTTACTTTTAGCTAATTAGAGGCCTTAGCGAGGCCTAAGTAAGATATGCTTACTTAAGCCTAAAAAAGCACGGGGGTGCATTTGCACCTTCGGATCCCTACCAACAACGCAGGAAATCCCTGCTCGGAGCCCTGTCCGGGAGTCTCTCCTTGGTGGGGCTGGTGTATCGGTCCCTGGTTATCGAGGCCCACAGCATCTTGTAAGAGACAAGTGAAAACAACTGCCGTACCTCTAGGCAAAACCGGGAGCGCAATCCCGGACAACTGTGCCCCGCCGCACAGGAAGTCGTGAGTAGTTGAGTGATAACACTATTCGAGCAAGGTATGATACCGATGGCACCGACGGCCAGTACGGAATAGACGATAACGCGAGTGGGCCTCTGGCCATCCCAAACAGACGGTCGGTTGCGAAAAGAAGGTGTTTTTTGCCTTGTGGTTCTCTGCTGCCAAGTGTGCCGAGTAGCACACAATGGAAGTTCTTTTTGTCGCATTTCACGACCAGGAGGACACCGTTCGATGCTGATACTGAAGTAACATTAATGATATCAAGCTCAGGCAGAACCACGGCCCCGGTGAGTGGAACGACCAAGGGTTGCTACATCCTGGACGTGAACAGATGGTCGGCTGGGTCCTGCGGCTGTCGGATGGTTGTATTCGGCATGGAAGATGAGCATGCAGAACGTGGGGGGACTCTGCAGCTGAAGAAAGTCGTCCTTCTGATTTCCGAGGACGTTCCGTGGCCCCCCAATGAAGCAAAGTTGGATATAATTATGCCATCAAGGCGTCCCGTTACCTTTCTCAAACTGGCTTCTCACCCCTTCTCCTCTTCTGATCTTTCCTTTGGTATTCTTGTTCACAATGTCTGCCATAAACGGTACGAATGGCACCAACGGTCCCAGCCACACCAAGGATGCCTCCACTGTCGACGTTTCGATCGCCACGAGCCCGAACGATCTGGAAGCAATTCCAGGTCTCATAAAAGAACTCACTGCGGGTATCGGCTCTCTGGCTACTGGCGGAGATAACGCGCGTCATGAGCTTCTGCTCAAGGCTCGCTCGGTAGTCCAAGCTCTTGAAACTCCGCGGGAGACCATGATCAAGCACTGCTGGGCACAGGTAGGTCTATTGCACAGGTTACATTCGAATGACGCGACTGATTCATTCAAAAGCCTGGTGCCTTGGCTGGTATCAACTTTGGCGTCGACTCAGGCCTGTGGAGACTTACAATCTTCAATCATAGATCCAACGCTCACACTAAGATTGCAGGTCGTCTGATGCGCCACCTCGGTGCGATGGGCTACATCAAGGAAACGGGGCTTGATGAATATCAGCCAACCAACTTTTCGAAGTCCCTAAGCCTCCCCATGATTGGAGATGGCTACATTGCCATGTGAGTCTCTCTCCTCCTTCGCAGCTCATTCCAGTGTCCGAAATTTCATCTGCTAAGCGGTGTCATGATTTAGGACTTCTTGCACTGGCGCGGGTCCCCTACGCTTCCACGAATATTCCCGCAAAAGGGGGTTCAAGAATCCCACAGACGCTAAGGACACACCTATGATGTACGCATACAATACCGATACGGACATGTTTGCATGGCAACAATCGCTTGGCTGTATGTTGAGACCCTGGCAGGTTGCGGATGCACACACTGACTGAGACAAACTAATAAGATGGCACCCACTTCAACCACCACATGTCTGGCTATCGCCAGGGCCGCACGCCCTGGATGGCTCCCGGGTTCTTTCCCGTCCGGGAGAGGCTCATCGAAGGTGCTGGTAAGGATGCCGATGCGCCTTTCTTGGTGGATATCGGCGGCAGCATCGGCCACGATCTAGCCGAGTTCCACCGCCATCATCCCGATGCACCGGGCAAGCTCATCTTGCAGGACCTACCCGTCGTTATTGGCCAGATCCAAGATCTGACTCCCGCAATCACAACCATGGGCCACGACTTTCTTACCGAGCAGCCTATCAAAGGTGCCCGCGCATACTACATGCACTCATGCTTGCACGACTGGCCGGACGATGTTTGCGAGAAGATTCTCGCTCAGATCAAGGCTGCTATGAAGCCAGGCTACAGCAAGCTCCTCATCAACGAAAACGTGATCCCGTCGACGGGGGCCTGGTGGGAGACGTCAGCCCTCGACATGGTGATGCTTACCCTCTTCTGCTCTCGGGAACGCACTGAAGGGGACTGGTACAATCTGCTGGAGAAGCTTGCCGGGCTGAAGATTGTCAAGATCTGGGGTGGCGGAAAGGGCGTTGAAAGTCTGATCGAGGTTGAGCTTCCGTAGATCTTCCTGCCAAGCGACATCGAGGACAGGGTGATGACCACAAGCACTGCGTAGATGTATTACAGAGATGGATAACGATCGAAAACGAGCCACTCGAAATAGTCATCCCGCCTTTCTAACAAATACCAATCGGCCATATCAATATGACCTGTATGTAGTACTAAAATGGGTTGAAATGTGAATTTTGGATTTCTCAAGACGTGTCATACTGAAATATGCAAGCTTTGCTCTCTAAGTTGTACAGCACAAGTCGTCAATGATATTCATTCTATGCACTAACTTTGCGTCATTATTGTTGGTAAATCATGTGTTTCGCGTCTAAGCGTGGGAGCCACCGCCACAGGGTCCGTCGTGCGAGTGGCCTGTGAGCTCTGCGGCCCGCTTGAGATGCTTGGCGGTATCTGCAGCATACCGACGTTTGGCCAAGCTGACTGCCGGGAAGGTCTCCCAACTCATGGAGTACTTGGCAACACTATGCGCGATGGCCTTCGTGTTGATGAGGTAGGCGTCGTTATCCAGGTTGGTGATATCGTCACCGATGAGGTGATAGTTGACATCATACGCAACACCAGCCTCTCCTCCGAACAGCTCAGCCTCCGCCTCCGTCTTTAGTCCCTCAGCGCCAGTGAACAGCCCACCTGAAGGGACACCGTTCTCGATGAAACCTGCGTAGTCTTTTTTTGGTCTCTTCATCAGCTTCGGGAGTTGCGACATAGGGGGGTAAGAGGGGGGCCAAACAAGGCTATGAATCTGGCTTACCTGAGCGACCATTGAATTCGGTTGGGACATGGCCCAGACCCTTGCTCTCGAAGAATTCCTCGAAGTCTTTCTCAATCACGTCAGAGCCAGCAGGGCCGGAGAAGTTGAAGGCGTTTCCATCCCCATCGTAAATGGCGAGAATCGGGTTCGGGCTGGCAATCATGTCGAAGTTGAGGTATGCGCGAATCTTGGAAATTTCCTCCTCAGACGTGTTGAGCTGCTTGACATAGAAGTAGGAGCCAAGCTTTCCGTACTCCTCGGCACCCCAGAAGCCAAGACGTACGGCGTTCTTGGTCTGGAAGTTGGTAAGCGCCTTGGCGACAGTCAAGACACCCACGGTTCCGGAGCCATCGTCACTAGGGAACGTAAGTGATCAGTGGGTGCCACGGCCAGGAGTGGAGAGATGCGACTTACTTGATACCTGGCCCAGCAAAGACGGAGTCGGAGTGTCCTCCGATCATCAGGACGTTATCATGGTCACCTCCCCGAGTTTCGGCAATGACGTTGTAGTTCACTCGGTCTTCGATGATGGAGATCACGCTCAGCACCACAGTGACATCCTCGCCCGCCGATATCTCTTCCACGAACTTCAACCCTTCCGCTTGAGTGATTCCCACGACGGGTGCATACGCGTCCGATTGCTCGCCGAGGGTTCCCGAAAGCGCGCCGACATCGTTGTTGTAGATGATGGCCGCAACGGCTCCGGCCGACTTGGCCAAAGTCGCCTTAACACCAAAGTTACAGGTACCTCTTGAGATCAGAGCCACCGCACCCGAGACCTCAGCCGGGTAGTCCGCTGCCTCGCAACCAAGGTTCGCGACATTGACCAAAAGCGACCCGCTAACATCGCCAGCAGGCGTGAAGGTCATGGGTCGGGCATCGACGGCGGCGCCGCCCACCGTCAGCGTCGCCTTGGAGCCAGAGAATGCTTCCGTGAAGGGTTGCTTGTAGACGTCGTAGTAGTCAAGCTTCTCGAGTTCCTCGACGAGCCAGTCGACCGTGGCGTTGTGACCGCCGCCGCCGAAAGCGCGGTTTCCCTCGTGCGCGTCAGCAATGTCCTGGAGCTTCTGGGATCCGGCGAGGAGGTCGTCGATCGTGATGAGCTCCTGCAACGCCTCGGAGTCGACGTAAGGCTTGCACTTCACGGCGCTGGCCAGGGTTGGCAAGGCGAAAGCGAGGGCGGCCGTTCTCATCTTGGGCACCCAGGGTCCGTCTTGGTGATTGTGTCGGGAAGAATGCCTGGTTGAAGAAAGGCGAGATTCGGTGAGGAAATCTCAGCAGACGACCAAAAGATGCGACCGTCGCCGGTTTTGTGTTTGACTCTATCTATCCTGCCCCTCAACCGGGTCGCACATGCACGCGATATCTCGCGTGATCTTGCCAAGGCGATAGATAAGGAAGCTGGCGACGAGGGCACTTTTGCATTTGGCCCTTGGGTCCCGTGGTGCGGTGAGCTGCCCAGGTAATCGCCAATTGGAATATTGGTGCCCTGGGGCTTCGGCCGCCGACCCATGTGTTGTCAGGATCGATTGAGTCGATGCGTCTATCCAGATACTCGGCGACGCCACAGAATCGGAACGAGAAACTCAATCAGGAAGCCCAAAAAAAGTACCAGGGTTGGCCTCATCATCGTAGCATCGCGACCTGCCTGATCCAGGATCGTTTTCGCGCGCCAAGATCTTGGAGTCTTGGCAGTGCGACTCAGCAGTGGGCAAGCTTCTAATAGGCCAATTGTTCATCGTCGATGATGAGATGAACTGCGCACACGTTCGTTGTCAGGACGACTGTGTTGCTGGTACTGGAGCCATTTCCATCAGAAACATTTTCAGTATACGAAGACCTTGAGTGATACGTCGGCTGCGAACCCTGCCGGAAGGTTTCCCTATATCGACCTTGTGGCACGTTGTGTGTAATTAGTCAGTACGGGAATTGAAGCCGTATACATGTGTATTTCCTTTGCTGACGAATCAAACGTCTCGTCAAGCTGAAGAGAACGTCGTACGGGATGGCCATGATCAATTGCGCTCTCACACTGCGTGAGCTGACTTGATCTGTCGAGTCTCATCCCAGACGACCAGGCCGCCAATCGGCCGTAACTCATTGCTAAGATTGCAGAAGTACAACGATGCAAAGTCTTGTGAGTCATGCGAGCTTCAAGAACATGAAATCTATAGGTTCTGGTCATTCAATGCCAAGAACATGATTATGAATCCAAGGTCCGATGATATTGGCTACCGATGGTAGGAAGATTGTTCCCGGGAGAGAAACCGAACTACGTTTGAAACCTAGGGGCGTTTATCTACTTGTCATATTGCTATTATTAATATGACCGCTTTTATCTACCACTAAACATTAGCTGCATTCTGAACGTTTTTTTATTCATACAAGTAAGTCTTTACTGCGAGGAGGGGTCGGCTGGCGATAACTTCTCAGGCCAGCTAAGGCCTTCTTTTATGAGAGTAGACGCTTAGAATAGAACTCGAAACGCATTGAATCTTAGTCCGGACACAATGAGTCGATTCAAGGGCTTTGATCTGTATGATGTTTCGTTAACTTGGATTCAATCCGCACACTAGTAACGGCAGAAAATTCGACATTTGCTCGTGCGGCGTAAGTTTAATCTATCAACTTGCTCATTTTGCTCACCTGATTCTATTCTCTTGATTATTACCTAGGCTGCTGTCAATGCGTATGTGAGAGTACTAAGGCCCTCTAGAGTCCCTACTTGGATGACAGCTGGACACACATTCGACGAAGCCGCATTCGTTCAAGGATACGAGCATTGTATTGCGAAACCATAGCTTAGCTGTCGATTTGTGTGGGCATTGGACGCACCAGAACTCATTAATCTACTCAAGTAGAGCTTATGGTGTAAACGGCGCAGTCTCGATTTAATCAATGACCCACATGGTCTGATTAGCATGTCGCAGAGGCCCAAAGAGACGGTGGAAGTCCAATCGAACATACGGACCTAACCCTACGAAAACATGGCTGGCGGGATACACAGCCTGATACCGGCTATTGTATGTTCTCCTTTCCACAAAACGTGATTATTCATAAACTATCTCTCAGATTTGCCAGAGGTTAGAAGTAATAGATAGTGGGTACTTCGAAAGCCTAGTGATAGGCGAGTAGCTCAAAGCCCTACTAAGGCAGAACCTCTAGATCTAAGAAATAAATCTATCAATTGCGTTGACAGTAAGCTCACAGTTTGTTGTCGTTGCGCTGCTTCTTGAGCTCGGGGCCGTTGCCAACCTAGCAAGAAGTGCGGCCCCATGGCGGAATTTCATCGGTCTCGGTGCCGTCGGTGCTGACAGCCGAAAGCCGACACACGGCTTTGGACAACTCAGCTAGCTACAGCATCAACCCCAGATTATCATGTCTTCAGTTCCCCAACTGTGCCGTGGTGGGTGAATAATCACACCGTCTCTCGTTGGCTCACATGCCCAATTGCGAAACTAATGCGGGGGCGGGGATTGGACACGTCCATCTCATCTGCGACACCTTGGGGTAAGCAAGGCTATCTGCGGTCCCCCGCGGCCTCTGACGTCTCTTTCCTCCGTGGTTAGCCGTTCACGTGCCCCAATTAACCCGAATCGGGCAAGTGGGCTGGCGCTGAGATAAGATGACGAAGCTATGGCTGCACGCCCTTCAAGCTTTCGGCTTTCGGCTTTCAAACCGGTGAAAGCCGAACGGGCTTTAGTGCTGGTTGCGTAAGAGTTGCAGCTCTTCCGAGCTCCAGAGAGGATGCTAAGCCTTCGGTACAGACGGATTAGACAGATTTCAGCTCTGTTAAAAGTATGGTGCGCGGTCCTCCCTAATGGCTCTCTTTCCCTCGTGACTTCACATTCTGTTGTTCATTCAGAGTTCCCGGCGGCGTGAGGAACAACATCAGTGATCATGGCGCTGGAAACAAGTCATGTCTGGCTTTGGCTCGGCATAGCTACCTTGGGCGGGTTTCTTTACGTGAGTACTATCGTTCGCTTCGGCGGAGAGAAGACTGGTTCGTCAGCTAACAGGAAGCGAGGTTGCCGGAGTCGTTGTGTATCGCGTCTTCTTCCATCCTCTGGCCAAATATCCGGGTCCCTTGCTTGCCAAGGTGACAGACTGCTACCAGCTTTACCACGCGTGGAAGGGCGACCGGCATCTCGACTTTCATAAGCTTCACAGTGAATACGGTAAGGCAATCGGCTCTTAACTTTCGTCATTTTTCTCGATCATCGTCAAACAAGACGCCATGCGGATCTGGGTCAGAGGACGGGTAGACTGACGACTGAAATGCAGGCAAAATTGTCCGCTTTGGTCCCAACTCTGTTTCTTTCAATTCGGCCACCTCGCTCAAAGAAATCTACGGTTTCCGCTCGAACGTCCGCAAGGCCGAGTTCTACAATGCCTTCGTCCACCCTGCTGCGAATACCCACAACACCCGCGACAAGGAGATGCACGCCCGCAAGCGTCGCGTGATAGCCCATGCCTTCTCCGACAGCGCGATGAAGGAGATGGAAAGATACATCCTGGGCAATGTGAGGTCTTTCACAACGGAAATCGGTCGCGGCGGCTCGGACGATACCAAGGGCTGGTCCGACCCCAAGAACATGGCCGACTGGTGTAACTACCTCGCCATGGATATTCTCGGAGACCTGTCCTTTGGCAAGGCATTCCACATGCTCGAGGCCCCGGATAATCGATTCGCGCTTGATCTCGTTGCAGCAGCAACCAAGAGGCATCTGATTTGCGGCACGATGCCTATCGTGGACAAGCTCAAGCTCGACAAATTCTTGTTCCCGACCATCGCGGCCGGCCGCGCAAGGTATATGGCGTACAGCAAGGGTCAGTTGACAGAAAGAACCAAGCTGGGTGAGGATACCGATCGCAGAGACTTCTTCTACTACCTCCTCAAGGCGCGTGATCCCGAGACTGGCCAAGGTTTCTCAACCCCCGAGCTCTGGGGAGAATCGAACCTGCTGTGAGTAACTCTCCAACAATTGATACGAAGCGTAGTGCTGACGTACGATAAAGCATTATCGCTGGCTCTGACACCACGTCGACCGCAATGGCTGCCACCATTTTCTACCTCGTCCGCAACCCCGCTGCCCTCGCAAAGGTGACTCAAGAGGTCCGAAGCAGCTTCTCCAACGTCGAAGAAATTCGTCAGGGAGCCACTCTCAACTCATGCCACTATCTACGAGCCTGCATCGACGAGGCGATGAGACTCTCACCTTCCGTTGGCGGCCTTCTCCCCCGCGAAGTCCTGGCTGGTGGTATGACAATAGACGGAAATTACATCCCGGCCGGCACCGTCGTCGGAACACCACACTACACCATTCATCACAACGAGAACTACTATCCCTCGGCCTATTCTTACATCCCCGAGCGATGGTTAGTTGGAGAGACGAATCCGGTTTCGGGTCGGCAAACCACGGAGGAGGACACGGCGAAGGCACAGAGCGCGTTCTGTCCGTTTTCGATCGGCGCGAGAGGGTGTATCGGCAAGGGACTCGCATACGCTGAGATGTCCACCGCAATTGCTCGCACGTTGTTCTTGTATGACATGCGCAAAGCGGTCGGCGTTATCGATCCGGCCGAGGGACGCGCCGATTTGGAGGAGGGCCGCAGGCGGGTTTCGGAGTTCCAGCTGTATGACACCTTTACGAGTATGAAAGATGGTCCTTTGGTTGAATTTAAGGCAAGAGCTTAGTCTGAGGCGAAAGTTCAGCCAATGCCAAGAATTTCGATTGCGAGGTTAGTGTCTTGGGACATCGTGATGCTCTGGATGATGAACGCGGATTTGAGGTCTGGGGCCGCTGACTCGCCAGCGCGCACGATTTCGTCATCCGTGAAAATACAGATCGCTTCTCCACATGTCAGTAACACCATGCAAATAGACCCGTGCGCATCACCTCGTGATATGTAGGTGCTCGTCCGAACTTGCGCGCCATTCAGAAGCTTCCGTCAGACTTCTCCAACTGCCACTTCTATGCATCTATCGCCTTTGAGGTTTAGCTGCTTCTCTGATTTGCGCGTATCGCGGGGATCGCGGAGCCGGGCACTGCCGCCATCTCCACCGCAACTGCGACTCTACCACAACCACATCTTGTGATCGCGCAATTTGGGGAGCTTTGGCCGCTGCGGAGAAGAGACGAGTTGGGTATGGGGAAAGCTGGGTTCTCTATCGGCAGACTCGACAAGCAATGCGGGGGCGGGGCGAACGTGGTCGATCAGAGTTGGCACAACCCTGTTCCTTGGTATAAGTCGTCTGATTCGGATGCTACCCAGGCTTGGTACGACCGCTGCTTCTGGCTCGTCGGCCCTCCTCGTTCTCTCGGGAGAAAGCTTACCCCGAGGCCTGTTGCGCAATGAATGGCCTGAGAGACATTTGACCCGGCAGATGCCCCGCTGCGGGTTACCGACCATGGTCGAAGGCTGGTCATGAACATTGGCAGCCATCAGTCCAGGGAACATCGGCCGGAGAGGGGAGGCTACGCCAATGCTCGTGATGTCAGTGCTGGTTTCTTGGAGAGCTGTAGGTCCCCGCTCTCGGTCGGTCAGGAGGAGCTCTTGATATGGGGCGGGATTGAATGCGAAATGATATAAGAGCTCGGGGGGGAGACGGTCAAAAGTCACCGGAAATTCTGCAAGCCGCGAGAATCTCCTGGGCGCATCATTCTGATCCGAGGCCATCCGCAATGAAGTTCCTTAGCTCTCTTGTTGGCCTCGCCGGCCTTTGCGTCGCTCTTCCTCACAACACCAGACAGAGTTGGCCCAACGGTCCTCTTACGACCAACGGCCGCTGGGCGGTAGATGCCGCTGGCAACCAGATCACCTTCGCCGGCACCAACTGGCCCGGTCATGGAGAGGTCATGGTTCCCGAGGGCCTGCAGTACCTTTCTGTCGAGGGCGTTGTCTCCAAGATCAAGAGCCTGGGCATGAATGCCATTCGCCTCACGTATGCCATTGAGCTGGTAGACCAGATCTACGCCAATGACGGCCAAGACGTCGATCTGAAGACGGCCTTCGTCAATGGCCTCGGCGAGGCGAATGGCACTGCCGTTCTGGCCCAGGTCTTGGCGAACAACCCGTCCTTCACTGAAGAGACCACACGTCTCCAGGTAAAAAGGCCTGCCAACTACGGTCGTGGTTGGAGTCATAGACTAACTGTAACAAGGTCTACGATGCCATCGCCGAAGAGTGTGCTAAGCAGCAGATTTATATCCTGCTCGACAACCACATGTCGACGGGCAAGTGGTGCTGCTCCGGCAATGATGGCAACACCTGGTGGGGAGACCGAGAGTTCGACGCTGCGAACTGGGTGCGCGGATTGACCTACATGGCCAATCACGTAAGTCATTTCGACTTTGTGTCGTTATTCATGTTACTGATGATGATGTGTGCGAACAGGGCAAATCCTGGACCGCTTTCGTCGCCATGTCCCTTCGCAACGAGCTCCGAGAAGCTAGCGACAACCCTGATCTCGTCGCCGCCTCTTACCACTGGCAAGACTGGTACAAGTACATCCAGCAGGGCACCGATGCTATCAACGGCGCCAACCCCGATGTCCTCATCTACCTCTCGGGCCTGGACTACGACACGACTGTCGCCCCTGTCTTCCGTGGCACTGCTTTGGAGCCCGGCACCGAAACGTTTGATCTGGCCGACTTCGAGGGCTACGCCGACAAGCTCGTGCTCGAGATTCACAATTACGAAGGCAGCATCGGCAGCTGCGACTCGCTGAAGTACAACCTGTACAACAAGGGTTTCCAGGCCATGAACGAGAGTGATCCCGCCACCGTTAACGTCTTCCCTGTAGCGCTGACCGAGTTTGGCTTCAACATGAACGATGCAACCTGGCAGAACACGTACGCCACGTGCTTGGCCGAGACTCTGCCCGAGTTCAAGGCTAGCTGGTTCATCTGGGTGTTGGTTGGAAGTTATTACATCCGCCAGGGCACTCAGAATTTCGACGAGTCCTGGGGTCTGCTGAATGTGGACTGGTCTGACTGGAGAAACAACGACTACGTGGAACAGCAACTGAAGCCTATGGTAGCAGCTACCTTGGCATAGTCCAAGTTCTTTGTAATCCTATCTCGACTTGACTCAATACAGTTCCATAAGAAACCTGCTGTAACCTTCGGAGAACCATTCTGCTCGTCAAAAATTCACCGTGTCGCAGAGAATGGTGGGTCCTACGGCTGTTGTGATTTGCGTGTGTATCTGTGATACACTCTGAGCTGAATTTGATTCTACTTGGTTCACATCTTGAATTGCAATGCCAGATGGACCGCTCGAAAAAATTGAATACCGCTTCCCGGCGTAAAGTTGCAGAGAGTGGGAATTTCATGTACTCATGTTGCCAAATTCCGGAAATGGTCAGGCTGGTCCGATCGAGGCTGCAATAGATTAATATGTCACACATTTTGCGTCTGATTTTGCATTCTCTTTGGACGCAAATTTAGTCCCCTCGAGGTCCCGTATCCCCCCACTTTGTATACCAACTTGGGTCAGGTATTTCAGGCATGAGAAGATTAACCGCATCTATCTTCTCTGTCACGACCGCAAGCGGCGCAGTATTGCAGTGGGCGGGCTGCGCGCAGCGTAATATTGGACCGTATATGGGTTAGAGGCGTAATATGCGACGCAAGGGCTTAATAGTATATAAGTATATATAACGAGAGCGTAGGGCGCACTATAATTAGGTATAAGGATAGCTTGGCTTATATAGCTATAGTTAATATACTTATTTAACCCTGGTTTTTAACCCCTAGCTATACATAGGATTCCTATTATTATATAACAATATAATAAATATAATTTATAATCCGAAATTACTTATTATACTAATTATTAGAATAAAAGACTACTAGTATATAATTCCCTAATATGTACTATATACTATATAGACTTTAATATATTTCTAAGGGGCCTAAAGAGTTACTTATAATTATAATAAGTATATTATAAAATAAAGAGGACATAAGGCCTTAAGATAGAGTTGTTATAGAGTTTTAATATAAAATTATAAAGCTATAATTAGCTTAGTAGAAGAAGAAGCTTAAAGGGTATAAAACCCTTTAGGTTTAGTTATAGAAAGTATATAGAGTAAGCTTATTACTACTTATAGTTAATTATAAAAATAGAGATATTTTATTTTCAATGATATTACTACTAGTAAGTACTTTAATAAGCTTAGTTTACTTATACTTTAGAGTATGAGAGAAGATAAGCTGATTAGATATTATAATAATAGACGTCTTATTAGTAATAAGGGTATTTATTACTATACTTAAGCTAAATATAAACTACTTTAAAGACTTTTAAATAGAGTTTTAAAAGTATTATTACTCAAGGGAATCTATAAATTAGATTATATAGTCTATATAAATATAAATAGCGCTTATAACATATAGGGTTATACTTAGGAATAACTTAACTTATATAGAGGATTTCTATATAGTAATAGAGATATATAATGACCTTATAGAAGAACTTCTATTACTTATAGTACGTATTTAAAGTAGCCTTAAGATATAGAAGACTTTTTTATAGATATATACTAGTGCTAGTAATATAATATATGGCTAATTATAGGACTAGATATATATACTTAAGCCTATAAAAAGCAATTTAATAATATATATATTGAGGTTTAATATATTATAATATAAATAGTAATAGGTGAGTAATAAGATCTCTATAGAGGATAATATTTGAGTATTTATTTAGAAATAGAGAATTAATATTATAACAAAGCTGTATATTAATAATTAAAATACTATAAAGGTATAATCAGATCAATTAAGGTGCTTATAACAAACCTATAAAATAAAGCTTATATAACAAATAAGATAAAGGCTATACATATAGCCTAAGTAGTAGATAAGCTATCTAAAGGAGATAGGAAACAAAAGCTTATAAAGAACTAATAGAGCTATAGCTATAATAGTTATAAGTATATTAATACTACATAGTGAAATTACTTAAATTATAATCCTAAGGAGAAGAACTTATTAATACCATAGGATAATAATAATAAAAAAATTAATATCTTGAAGAGAGAGTCTATAAATTAGATTTAGAAGGTATTAGAATAAGTTTATTATACCTTTATAAACTTGAATAATAGCCTCTAGCTACCATATTGTGGTTTTACCTACTTAAGTATAATAGACCTTCTAACTCTACGCCTCCTAATAATATATATAGCTTTATTACGGTTAGCTATCCAATAGTAGGGTTTCTACTAATAAAAGCTAAGGGATAACGCTTAGTAAATAGTATCGTTTTATTAGTCTATATTACTAGGATAGATCTAGGGTTAAGGGCTATAGTAATTAGTTATAGTCCTTATAAGGGATATATAGTATAATATGAGCTAAAAGTATCCTAGGGATAATTATAAAGTTAATTACCAAAGATCTATAGAAGTCTATTCTTAAGATAGGCTTAAGTCTATCCTATATGTAAGAATAGGGATATAAGTAGCAAAGGGGATGCTAAAACAGCCTGAATAATAGATATTAATAGGCTAAGTAATATGGTGATGAAAGCTGATAAATTTGAGCATAAGGGAGTATTTTTCGATGGACTTTTAATGGAATAATTTGATATAGAATGATTAATATTGTTGATGTTATTTCTAAGTTATAAATCCTGCCCTCACGAAGTAAGGGGTAAGATATCCTGAAACATAGCTGTAAAACGGCTGATTATTAAGCAGAACTGCGCTTGGATCACTATGTGGTCCGTGCACAAATTCTGTATATTCATAGCTATGAATATAAGGATTATAAATATATATATAAGGTTATTGATGTTATTAGAATTTATATAGATTTTTAAAGTATTTATTCCCTGAGGGAAATACTTCTATAGTTATTATGGTATAATTTATAGTTATAAATATGTTATTAAAGAAGTGTTATATATATATATATAACTATATATACTATAGTTATTTATTAAGGTTTATTCGACCTTTATAAGGTGATAATAGAAATTATTAAGATATACCTTCGGTATTCTTATACTATATATAAGTCCTAGGTTATTCTTCTATTCTATTCTAAGTAATTACTTATCTTTAGTAGTAATTATAATTAGTTAGTAATACTAACTAATTACTTACTAATTATTCCTTATTTTATTATTATATAACTTATATTATAGTTCTTTCGTGCTAAGTAAGGCCTATTATTCCTATATCTTCCTGCGTATAAGTGTCTTATAGGCGCTAGTAGTGCCTATGGGGCCGCCCTAGTCCATATAACTCTGATAGGTCGTAACAAGCCTATAGCCTTATGATCTTTAACTTTATACCTTAATAATAATATAGTTTTTAATTATTTAAGTACTAGTGGACTACTAAACTATTAACTTATTTGCTTATATTCTACCCGCCCTACTATTAAATACTGCCTCTATTACTACTTCGTTCTGCTAGTCCTCTTATTCGATCGGGTTAGCTAATACCCTTATAGCTATACTATTATTAGTAATGCTCTCTATATTTAGTATAAGCTATACTTACAAATATTTCCCTAAAAGGTATTATAGTTCCCTATCCGATAGTAGGGTTCTACTAATAGAAGCTAAGGGATAACGCTTAATAATAGTATAGTCTTATTAGTCTATATTACTAAGATAGATCTAAGGTTAATGGTTATAGTAATCCGTTATAGTCCTTATAAGGGAATATATAGTATAAGATAAGCTAAGAGTATCCTAGGGATAATTATAAAGTTAATTACTAAAGATCTATAGAAGTCTATCCTTAAGCTAGGCTTAGGTTTATACTATATATAAGTCTTACTACTAGAAATATCCCTTATCTCCTTAGGTTAGGTTAGATTAACTTAATCTATGATACTTATTTAGCCCCTAAGTTATAATAGATTATTCTAATCCTAAATAATCCTTTTCCTTTCTCTATATAACTTATACTATAGTTCTTTTATACTAACCGAGGCCCGCTATCTCTATATTATCCTATATATAAATGTCCTCTAGGCGCTAGTAGCGCCTGCGGGGCTACTCTAGTCTATATGCTTCTAACGGGTTATAATAAAAGGCTACCTCTACCTTATCATTATAGAGGGCCTATTTAAAAAAGAGCTACTCTATAAGTTATATAATAACCCGCTTAACTTCCATTAATGAGTCTACTTACTTAGTTATAATATAGTAATATATAATAAGGTCCCTTATAGGGGTATTAAGGAGAGCCCTCTTAAGAGCTATATTAATAATATACTCTCTATATATAGTAGAGTAGTTAATAAAGAAGTAAGTTTTATTAATTATATTAATATTAAATTCTCTAGGAGTCTCTTATATATTATTAGTATTAAAGGGTATACTTTATATAGGCTTAGCGTTTTTATATATAGGGTCTAGTACTAATATACTTAGAGATTTGTTATAAGTTATAAGTATACTTAGTCCTTTAAATAAGAAAGAGAGAGAAGTATAAGGCCCTACTTATAGAGCTTCTTATACTTCTAATTATAAAATCCTCTTAGGAAAGACCTCTTTAGTTAAGGAGTTATCTCTTAAAGGTAGCGTTTATAGTACCTTACTAGAAGGTCGAACTTTTAGGTTAAGGAGTTATCTTATATAGTAGCTTTTATTATACTTTATTAAAAGGGTTAGTAAGGGCGTTTCTAGGCTATAAGAGCCTTAATAGCCTAATTAGCTGTAATATAACTAGCTCTATGAGAGATTATATAGGAGATTATACTATATTTTATAATAATAATATAAGAGCTATATAATAGATGTTAATTATATAATATAGTATATTATAGTATTATTAGTACTATTTATATTATAAGAAGAAACCTCTAGAAAGCTATAGAATCTAATTAAGTTTACTACCTTAAATAAAGTTAAACCATAAATAAGTTAAGGTTATACTTTTACTTAATAAAAACCTAAATAAGAAAATAAGTAGGGCAGCTTAACAAGTAGCTTATATAAGAATAGAAGGCTCTAGAAACTAAGGCTTAAGTATAAGTAACTAGCTTATCCCCCTAGAATACTCTCTCTCTTACTCTCTTATAGAGAAGTTAGAGAATTTAATATAAAGCTATTTATACTCATTATTTCCCCTTTGAGCTATCGATTACGGAACGTAAGCTAAGAAATACTATTAAGGATTACGAAATCTATACTGAAAGTAAATTAAGCTAATATTAACCCTATAGTAAGTTTTAACTACTACTAATCTTGAAAGGAGTATAATAATCTATTTTCTTTAGTTTTATTATACAATTAACTAAATTAAAAGAACTAATAACTAATACTAAATATAATAGTATTATAATAATTATAAACTAATCTATAGAATATCCTTATTATATTTCTTATATAGAATCTAGTACTATAGAAGACCTTAATTATACATCCCTTAAAGCTATTATAAGGTAATATAAAATACTATTAGAAATTATATTAAATAGAGATAAATTATTTACTTTAAAACCTTAGAGATCCTTAATCTTATAGCTTAGATCTAATTGTAAACTCTCTACTACCTTCTATTTATAGACTAATAGGTAAACTAAATAAATTACCTAAATCTGAGAAACTTACCTTTACTATTATATTAACTATAAGTAAACGAATTAGATATCTTTACTACTAATACCTTATTTTACCTATCATAGTATAATAGTATAATAGAAGAAATACTAATGACTTACTATTCTACTTTAACTATAGATTTAACCTAACTACTTATAGAGAGCCTTAATAGGGCCTAATAATACTTAAAGCTATAATAGAAATTAATATAAGTTAGGACGTCTAATAAGAACTGCCTAAAGACCTTAAATATATATATATATATATATAAATAAAATAATAAGAAAAGGGTTAAGGGACTAACTCTCAAGAAGGGAAATAATATCTACTTTATAGAATAAAATATTAAGACTAAATAACTAAGTAATAAATTAGATTAATAAAATATTAAACTATTTAAAATTAATGAAGAAATTTCTAATATTAATTACGAATTAATACTACTAGACATAATAAAGTATTATTTAATCTTCTATATTTTCTCTCTTAAGCTAGTATTATGAAGATTATAAACAAATAATCTTACTATTATAGAATTGTAAGAACTAGAATATAAAGTTAAACGAATTATGAACTTTACTAGAGATAAGGATAAAATGTAATACCTCGTTAAATAAAAAGAATATAGATATAAGCATAATATATAGGACTAGTAATAAATCTTAAATATATATAAAATAAACTATAAACTTATTAGGAATAGTAACTATAGTACTATTCTCAAATTAAACCTATACTATAAATATATTAGAGTAATATTTAACTTATCTAACCCTAACCTATCATTAGATTATTATATAATAGGCTAGTTAACCTAGAAATAAGAACCTATTTTTATACCTAGGAACGCATATTAACTAAGAACTACTACTAAAATGAAAATTAGGTATACTAGGATTCTAATTACCCAATACTAAGTCTAGATTTACTCTACTAAAAGTACTTACTAACTATACCTTATAAGCTAAGGAAGGCTTAATAAAACGAGCCTCTAATACTTCGCCCTCCTTAGCTATAACAGAAGTCTCCTAATAGCCCTTTTTAAAAAACTATTCGCTTTACTTTATAAATAAAATCTAGCTTTACTAATACTTTATTTACTTTAGCTTATACCTTTTAAAGTACCTCTATTCGCTTATAAGATAACTCTTTAGATTCCTCCTCTTTAATATCTAAATAGTATAACTCTCCTATTAAACGCTCTACTAAGGAAAGGTTAGCTACGAAGTAGTAATATAAGTAAACTAAGAAATAAATATTAATAGATTATATCCTCTAAAATATCATAAGAATAATAAGTATTACTAACTATGATATGCTCTCTATAAACTCTAAAACTAATAGTATTCTATAGTATAAGCCCTTAGACTAATAGTAATAATAAAGTATAACTTTTAAACCGTTCATGGCGATCTTAAGATACTAATAATAGTAATAAAGAGTAGAAATAGCGGGAATCTTAGGAATATATCCTATTATAATATTAGTATTATAGGAATAGGAAGTATAATTAACGACTCCCTAACCTAAGAGTAGTAACCTATGTATATTAATCCTAGGGATAAGACTATTTAGAGGGAGACCTAATATTATAACTTATTAGAAGCATAAGGACTAAGGTAGCCCTATAAGTACTACTAGCGCCTAAGGGATATTTATATATAGAATAATATAGAAATTGATAGGCCTTACTTAATATAAAAGAACTATGGTATAAGATATATAAAGATAAAATAAGAAACTATGTAGCTTATAGGAGAATTAAGCGCTTAATAGAATTCAATTAGTACTTATTAGAATAGAATTACTACTTAAATTAATAAAATAGAAAATACAACTTCAGATTTATATTTAATATAGACTTAAGCTTAGCTTAAAGATAGACCCCTATATCTCTCTACTAATTAACTTTAGAATTATCCCTAAGATACTCTTAGTGTATTTTAATCTATATATTCCTTATAAGGATTATAACAAACTACTCTAGCTCTTAACCTTAAGTTCTATCTAGTAATATAGACTAATAAAAGACTTACTATCTCTAGCAATACCTGGGCTGCCTATAGAACTTATTTAACTTAGTTATAGAAGCCTAACGCTGATCTTCAGCAATAGAATTATAATAGTAGCGTAACTCTCTTAAAATATATTACTACTATTTAATAGATAGGTTTCTTTAACTAGCGCTCTTCCTCTCAAGCTGCTGAGGCGGTTAATAGTTTTAAATAGTGCGCTAAGAGCTATTGAATATCTGCCTCTAGCTAGACCCCTAATATGCTAGCATTCGCCTTATGGGCTTTCTTTCGCTTTCTCAGCCCTCGATCTCGTGGCGTGTTCCGTTGGCGCTTGTTTGGAGGGTTCCTCATCTTTGAGCGTCGACTAGTACTGGGAACGATCGCCCAGCTAAACAGCTTAGCCTCGCTGGCGCTCTCCCGTCTAGCGATAGCTGCCGAGACGAGTGCTAGCGTTGTATGTAGTTTGCCTCTCTTACTGAGACGCGCGCCGTGGAATTGAGTACTCAGTCATGGCTCTAGCATAACGCGTCTGCCCCTCCCAGCTAAAAGTTGACTACAATCTGCCCTGCCCCCTTTACTGCGTCCAATACAGTTTTCCTTCAATGTTCTAAACGTTTTCCGCCGCAGTACCAACTCAAGGGCCCGGTATCATAGTATGCTGAAGCCTACCGTTCCAAAAACCGACATGTGCCTCTTGTGTAGCTGCGCGTCCTGCCCCTTAGGCCTATATGCTTCCAACCTCTGACACTATACTGAATTCCCGTCAACTGCTAGAAACTTATTTGATAATCACGGAACATATGCTTGCCCCGCCGCCACCCGCCGCCAGGCGATGATATCAGCTCCAGGACTGCCGAGTCAATCTGCATCATCCTGGGTTTCGGGCTGGCGCCCACCCCAGGGGAAAAGTGAGGTAAAACATCGTATTCCATGGTACTGTGTCTCTCGATACCCACTGTTCCTATTAGCTTAACTGAAAGAGACTTTGATTCATGCTTCTTACATGGTGTGCCCAACAACCTCAACCCGAAATACCTTCAATTGCATCTCTTCATACTTAGGCCGTGGTAATATGTTCTTATCCACATCGAGAAGTATCCATTGTTTTCCACTGCCGCTAATATTTGATGGCGTGTAGACATAGTCGCGATCCCATGAGAAGTTTCTGTCGAACTTTTGCATCATGAAGTCGTTTGCAAGGGTCAGTGACCGCCCTAGGGGTTCACCAGGAATTAACTCGACCTCGACTCTGAAGCAGTACCGCTCCGGATGTGTTGATGCTCCATAACGCAAATCATCTGCTTTGGTCGCTTGAGGGAGTGTTGCATCCATTTTGGATTCTCATTGACGATTGCGAAGATGAGATGCGGGTTGATAATGATTGTGCAGTTGGCGAGAAGTATGGCGCGCTTGGGCACTGAGCAGGCCAACGGAGGTGCAGCTGACTAAGATCTCTGCCAAGCCTTCCACAGTATTCTTCTGCCTGAGGCTTCAAAAGCGTCTTCCCGCAGAACCTACCGCGTGCCGTACACAACCTTCTAGCTCGTTTCACGAGAAAATATAGGGGTAGTTTAAAAATAGAAGAAGAAAAAAACCCAGGTAAGTCTATTCTTATACTAAGAATAATACTAGGAGAGGTTGATAATACTAGGATTATTAGCGCGGGACAGCACTATCGGACCGCGAAGCGATCGAGCGAAGCGATGTGCGACGATCAGTTTTACCACTTCGGGGGATGCGGATGCGATCGAGCTTATGATATCACGTGGTGTGAGTCTGCAAGGGCCGCGCAGCAGTGTTGCCCTCCTGAACAGAGAGGGCGTGCGCAACAGGCTGGCGAGACTAAGCCTGGGAAGTGCGATGTCTGCATTGGAGCTTCGCCGGCGTCATCAACCTAAGAGATAGGAGAGCTGTTCACTGAAGTCCGCACAGCAAGGGCCGAGGACGTTTCATGGATTGATTGATTGATTCGAGCGTCGAATATCGCGAAGGCCGATAAGAACACGCCACTGCAGCCTGGCAGCATCGAAAGCCGCTAGAGCCCTGTTGCGGCTAAACGGATGATTCTTGACTACTCTTCCTACTCCTAGGCCTTCCCGGGACTCTTTACGACCTAAGAGACCGCACCAACGCCCTCCTACTCGGATGTAACAATATCCTCCAACTCTAATAACTATTCCGTCTACCACACTATTCGTCTGTTCGCGATCTAATCCTTCGCTGCGACATGTCGTAATCCTCTCAAAGTATGATACTTTTACTGTCTCGATTATCGACAGCCTTAAGAACCTGATCACGATTCAGAGCAAGATCAGAACGGTTATGCGAAAATTCCCAGCCTCTTGGTTCACACTATAGTATATAGATTTGTGGGAAAGTACGCGATTGCCAGCCTGAAGACCTGGCTGCTGCCAAGTTCAAGTCTATGGCTACACAAGCGCTAACATCTGCCAAAGCCTTAATTAGAGCCGTTACGTCGCAGGTGTTACAACTACAATCGGCGCAGTATCGCAGTAAGTAGGCTGCGCGCGGCGTAATATTAGACGCATACGGGTTAAAAGGCGTAAGTCGTAGTATAAGGGCTTAATAATATATAAAGGGAGTACTAGGCATACTATAATTTAGTATAAAGATAGCTTCGCTAGTATAATTATAAGTAATATACTGTTTTATCTCTAGTTCTTAACTAATAATTATATATAGGATTCTTAGCCTCTGGCCACTATATAGTGATTTTACCTGCTTAAGTGTATTAGACCTTCTAACTCCGCGCCTCCTAAAAATATATATAGCCTTCGGTCACGTGATCCTCTCCTAACTATAGCCGTACTTATACGTGCCCTACTAGATAGCCTCACGATCTTTAACTTTATATCGATAATAACGTGGTTTTTAATTATTTAAACTATAAAACTATCGACTTTTCCTCTCGCGCACTACCTGCGCTGCTGTTAAATACCGCCTCTATTACCGCTTTATCCGCTAGCAGTCTCTTATTCAATAGGGTTAGCTAACGCCTTCGCTATGCTATCGTTAGTAATACTCTCTCTATATTAAAGTAGTTAGCATAAGCCGTACTTACCGACGTTCCCCTAATAGGCCTAGGCTACCTCTACCTTAGTAATACGGAGGACCTGCTTAAAGAAGGGCTACTCTATAGGGTATATAATAACCTACTAAACTTCTACTACTAAATTTACTTAGCTCTAATACTATTACGCCTTATAGAGTCCCCTATAGGGGTATTAAGGTAAGCCCTCTTAAGAGCTATATTAATAATATGCTCTCTATATATAGCGGAGTAGTTAATAAGGAGCGGGTTTTATTAATTATATTAAGGCTAAACTCTCTAGTAATCCCCTTTATATTATTTATACTAAAGGGTATACCTTACTTAGGCTTAGTATATTTATATACAGGGTCTAATACTAATATAATTAAGGGATAATATTATAAACAGTGCGGTGCAGAGTAATAGAGTTAGTATAGTTAGGTATAGCTAAGGTTAAATATTCTTCTCTAGCCCTCTAGTCTACTAAGTAAGGGCTAGAGGGCTTATCTAGGGGCTACCTAGTGCCTACTTATAGCTCCTAACTCCTATAGACTTCTCTAACTTAGCTTACTAAGCCCTTTTTCTTATAATATTATCCTAGCTTATAATATAATCCCCCCCCTCTAAACTAGTCTACCCTTAGACTAGTTTACTCTATAGTTATTTAGAGGGTATCTAATACCTCTTTATAAGATTTTATAACCTCCTAGTTTCTATAGGTCTAGAATTTAATATCCCTCGTTTTAGTTATATAACTCTTCTTTAGATAGCTAGGTAGCTTAGAGGAGTAATTAACTAGTAATAGGGTACTTATTCTCTACCCTAGCTACTCTTATAGCTCTTATACCTAAGTAATAAGGGACTTTATAGTATAGAAGAGTAATAAGCTAGTAATAAGGTATACTTATACTCTAACTACTCTTATAGCTTTATTAAATAGATCTAGGATTACTTAATAGTTATTTAGATAGTTATAGCTAAGTTCTCTTATAAGGGTTACTCCTTCTTTTATAGGGCTATACTAAAACGTCTAATTATTTAGGCTTATTTTTATTACTTTAAATTCATTATTAGAATTATTATATTTTCTACTTATTACTATATTTTTAGTATTTTTATAGGAGTAATAAAGATATTCTCCCTCTAGAGATAAAGAAGGTCTTTGCTATAATATAGGGGGCTACTAGTTATTATCTAGTAACTACCTAGTACCTCTCTATATATAGTAAAGTTAAATAAAGTTAAATAATATAATAATCTAGAAATTATCCTCCTTCTAGCTATATAAAAAGCTAGTTTTAATATTAAGTTAAAAAGATATAAATATTATTTAAAATTCTACTCTATTAAAATCTCTCCTTCTTACTTCTTTAGATTTATAATACTACTATAACTACTAATAACTTACTATTAGCCTCCTGCTCCCCTATTAATAACTTTATTTTAATTATTATATAACGAATTTATTACTATATCGTCCTCTACTACTAACGCTAGTAATAAAGCTTATATTACTATAAGTTTTACTTAGTATTCCCTATTTCTTATTTACTAACTCGCTATAAGCTACTTATTATATAATAAGCGCTACTAATAAGATTAAACGCCTTATAAATAAGGCTAGTTCCTAGCCCGACCTTTAGGCGTAGTATACTAAGAATAAAGTAGCTCCTTAGTACCTCCCTAGTACTTTATTATTAATATCTAATTATATTTTAAGAGGAGATCCTCGCTACCTAGCTTATAATTAAGAAAGCCCTCTAAATTAAGAAGAACGAGGCTATTATAATACTTAAGAAGTATAAAGCTAAGAAGGCTAAGATCTCTATAGAGATAGAGAACTACTATATAGTTACTTTAGAGGATATAGCTAGGTATTAATAGCGCCTTACTAAAGAGGCTAAGAAGTAAACTAAGTTATTATATAAGTAGAATAAGGAGCTTTATTACTACTACTTAGAGATAGAGTAATTAGCTAACTAATAGCTAAAAGTATAGGATATATAAGCTAAGGGTATTAAGGAAGCGAATGAGGCTTATAATAAGGTAATAAGTTAACCTAATCTCTACTAGTACCTTACTAGTACTCCTCTAGTTAGTATTTCTAACTTAGAGTAGTATTATAAGGTTCTAACCGCTCTATTTATCGCCCTATTTACTTATTTAAGAGATAATAATATTAAGAGAGATATAACTAGTTATAGTAAAAAGGGCGTTAATACTTAGTAGATATAAAATTTTTAAGAGCGCCCCTAATAAGCTACTAATAACCTCTAGGTAGTATATAGTTACCTTTAGGTGTTATTCTAATCTCTTTCCGCCTTATTAGGGGCCTTTAGGCTAGTAAATTAAGATACCTAGCTAGTATACTCTATTTCTACCTAACTACTAGTTACTTATTAAGTTATCTATTAAATTATATAGCGATTATAGTGCTTTTACTTATAATTAGGCTTTATGATAGTTTTATAAGTCTATTAATACGTTATGTTATAGCTCCTATAAATTATCTAGTTCGCTATAGCCCTTCTATTTAATAAGGTACTAATAGTTATATCTAGGGCCCCTATAGGTAACCATATAATCTATTATATAGATATTATCGTCGTTGTTAATTAGGATATCTCGTAGTAAAATAGCTAAGCTAAAAAAGGGTTCTAATTATATAGGCGCGAATATATTATAGCTTTAGTGTTTTTTATCTACCTATAGCTTATATACCCGCCCCCTATTAATTACTCGTTAGATCCTAAATAGGCCTAAATATCTATTAGAAAGGTTATAGGAGGGCTACCTCTACTTAATATCTTTTATTAAAAGTAATACGAGGTCTCCTATAGCGAAGATAATAAGGGTCCTCTTCTAATTATAGAACTTACTATAGGTTTTATTATACTTCTAAAGTAAGTTAGTAATAGCTAACCTCTAGGTAAGTAGGCTATAGACTCTCTTATATACTATTAGGACTAAAGCTTTTAACTAGGGTTTAATATCGTTAGGTCTATAAGGGGAATACCCTATTAGTAACTTAGTAGGTAATATCTTAATAGCTTTATAGTAGGAGTTATTATAAATAAATTAGGCTAGGTTAAGCTAAGTTACCTAGTTATCCTAGTTAATATTATAAAACGTCCTTAAAAAGTATTTAATACTCTAGTTCTAGCATTCTATTTAGCTATTAGTTTAGGGATAAAAAGTAGTACTAATCTTCGTCTTAATAACTAGTAGGTAGTATACTTTAGACTAGAAGTTACTAGTAAATAGCGATCCCTAATCGGATATAATAGCTTCTAAAAGCCTAAATATAAGGAAGATATATTTAGTTAGTAGCGTAGCTAGCCTATTAGTAATAAGTAACTCCCTAGTAGAGATATATAGGGAGTATTTTATAAACTAGTTAATAACAATAAGAATAGTATTATATAGCTTATTTATTATTATTAGAAATAGTAGTAGTTTTATAATAAAGTCGATTAATATCTATTAAAAGAGCCGGCTAGGTATTAGTAGGGGTGCGAGTTTCCTATATAGGAGGTAGCGTCTCGACTTCGTATATTAGTATATTATATATATCTTAATATATTCCTTTATAGTACCCTTCTATACGTTCTAGAAGAATAATTTTCTAATCCTCTTTAGTATCTTAGTAACCCCTTAGTAACCTCTAGATAGTTTATTATAAAAGGCTCTAAGGACTTTATTTCAAAATAAGTAGTTATTTAGGATATATAGCCCTTCCTAGTATCTTAGGGTATTAGTATTATCTAGTAACTACTTTATACCTCGCTATTCCTACTCCTTATTAATATAAAAGGGGTCCTTCTATTAAGCCTCCTTAACTTATTCCTAGAGCGAGGGTATAAGTTATTTTAGCGAGGTATTTAGTAGTTAGGTACCCTATTACTATTTAGTATTTACCCTCTAAATAGTAGTATAGTTAAAACGTTATAAGAAGTCTTATAGAAGCGAGTCCCTAGCTTTATTAATCTCTATATCCTCTAGGGTATAGTTAGGTCTCTATAATAGACTATTAGCTAGGTTATAGCGACCTAGCTAGTATTTAATTTTAAAATCGAATATTAATAGATCTTATAATAGCTAAGCCTAGTAGCTACTAAGCGTCTTTTTATTAGCGAGGTACTAATAACCTAGGTAGTTAGTAATAAATCGGATATAATACTAGGAGTAAAATAAGTAGTACTACCACCTTACTACTACCTCCCTAATAGCTAGTAGTTCTACTTCTAGCGTGTTATATTATAATTACGCGCCCTTAAGCTTCGAAGATATAAAGGCTACTAGTCTCTATATATCCCCCTCTAACTAGCTTAGTATTACCCTTATTATAAAGTCTGATATATTAGTTTTAACTCGAATTAGGAGTATAGGATTAAAGTAGTATAATATAAATACTTTTATAAATAAAGCGCGGAGCTAATAGAAAGTAGCTAGTATCTCCCTAGTTACTACTAGCTATCCCTTAGCTATATAGTTAGTAAGTAGGCTATAAATCCTAGAGTAGTTCTTAATAAATCTCCTATAAAACCCTATAAATCCTAGAAATTACTAAATCTCTTATATTATAATAGGTATTAGCTATTTAGCTATTACCTAGACCCTCTTATATTTTATAATAACTCTATTTACTAAGACTATAAACCTAAGGAATTTAATCTCCTCCTTATAAAATTTATACTTATTAGGGTTTATATAGAGGCTATTAGCTTCTAAC
>JAVHLU010001247.1:0-34180 GCA_036785755.1 Colletotrichum ledebouriae | reverse complement strand
TATATAAATAGGTTTATAAAGCTAAAGTTAAAATATATCTAAGTATAAAATTAATATAATCCCTTTTATAAGTATCCTTCTCTTTCTCTTTAGTAGTAGATAATATAATATTAGTAATAATCTTTTCTAGGGAGGGCCCGGGGGGGGGGGGGGGGGGTAAGAAGGGTTTATTAATATCCCTCCTAAGGGCTAATAACTACGATTTTAATACCTTATTTCCCCTTCTCTTCTTCTCTCTTATCTTTAGGTTATTAATCTTATATTTATTTAGTAAGGGGGGGGCTTTAGTATTATTACTAGAAGGTTAAGGGTCTTATACTTCCCTAGGCTTAATAACCTTATTATAATTACTAATAGATATTAAAGTTATCTAAGCTATTATTATATTAAATAATAATAAGGAGATATATATTAAATAGAAAAGGAGTTATTAATACTATTTCTTACCCTTATCTCTAAAGTTTAAGAATATTATCCCTAGAATCTTAAACTTTTAAACTAAGAGATAAAACAAAGGGAAAGTAAGAATAAGTTTATAAATTATTAACTAAAATAAGTTATAATAAAAGAAACCTTATATATCCTCTAGATTCTCTATTTTAATATACTCCTTCTCTTTCTTCTTTATTATCTTAGGAATTTTAATAACTAGCTATTATTTAGCTTTTAAAGCTTTAATTACTTTCTCTAAATCTTTTAATAATTATTTTAATTATATTACTAATTATAATAAATCCTCCTCTTTCTCCTAATTACTTTCTCTAGGTATTATAAGTTCCTCCTCCTCTCCCTTAGGTATATAATTATTATACTCTTTATTCCCTAGTATTAAGAAGACTTTTACTAGGTTTCTTTCTAAATTAGATCTATAAATATCTAAATTACTTAGTTCTTAATACCCTTTAGGAGATTAAATAAATTTATAAAGTTAATACCTATTAAATATCTTTCTAGTAATCTTATTACTTATTAATATTACTAATTAATATAATAAAGTATTTAGAGCTTATAATAAGATATAAAAGGGGCCTTATTATTAGTAGTTAAGCTTTTTAATAGATAATTTATTAATAGAACCCTTAATATTAAATACTAATATTAAATTACTTACCTCTAGCCTCTCTCTTCTTATAGTCCTCTTATATTAACTATTATAATATTCTATAGTTTTTTTATATTAATTACTAATTATCCTTTTAGCTTATTTTCTATTCTTATTAAGTTATAAGAAAGCTTATAAATATATTTAAACCTCCTCTTCCTTTATTAATACTAAATCCTAATTAAGAACCCTCTAGGTTAGTATTAGGTTCTTAATAGGAGTAATAAGTTTAAATCTATATAAAAGATAGAAAGGGCTAAAGCTAGTTAAAGTATAAATACTTAATTAGTTTATAAAGAAGGTAGTAAGAAGGTATAGTTAAAGGTTAATATCTCTCTCTCCTCTAGTTTATAATAATAATATATAAGTAATTAGCTAATAACTAGTTTTAACTACTCTATTAGCCCTTAGGTTATATATAGATATTACTTTCCTCTTTATATTATATTTCTTATTAAACTTAGTAATAATATCCTTATTCTCTAGGCCTCTATTAATAATAAGTTTACTATATAATTTATAGTAATAGATAATCTCTTCTTAGATAAACTTTATAATCTTAGCTAAAGTTACTCTCTTAAGTGAGCAGGCTTTAAGCTATCCTATTAATAGATCCCTTACTTTAATAAAGTTTTACTTACCTACTCTCTATATATCTAATAAGATCCTTATAAAGGGTAGTCCCTTTAGAGAGCTATAGGTTCTTATTAAGCTCGGAATTACGCCGCAGCCCCTTCGCAAAAAGACTATAACAAATTCACCTAGTTCGCAGGCATAATTCGGGAAACACTATATAGGTATTTTAACCTATACCCTCTACTAGTTAAGGAAAACAATATAGGAACCCTATATATTCCTACTACTCATAAGTAAACCCTCTAAATATTATAAAATCGGACGCGCGCCGCACCGGGGCTAATTATATTAGAGCTAAACGGGCTACTAAGGCTCTCGTAGCCTAGAAACGCCCTCGCTAAACCTTCTAGTAAGGTAAAAGCTATTATATAAGATAACTCCTTAACCTAAAAGGTCGACCTTTTAGTAAGGTGCTAAAGGTATTATAAACGCTACTATACGAGAGGTAACTCCTTAACTAGAGAGGTCTTTCCTAAGAGGTTCTTATAGCTAGAAGTATAAGAAGCTCTACGAGCAGGGCCTTATACCTCTCCCTTATCCTTATCCTTATCCCTTAACTATATTAGTACTAGACCCCGTATATAAATATACTAAGCCTAAGCGAGGTATACCTTTTAATATAAATAATATAGAGGGGATCGCTAGAGAGTTTAGCCTTAATACGATTAATAAAACCTACTCCTTTATTAACTACTCCGCTATATATAGAGAGCGTATTATTAATATAGCCCTTAAGAGGGCTTACCTTAATACCCCTATAGGGGACTCTATAAGGCGTAATAGTATTAGAGCTAAGTAAGTAAACTTAGTAGTAGAAGTTTAGCGGGTTATTATATACCCTATAGAGTAGCCCTTCTTCGAGCAGGTCCTCTATATTACTAAGGTAGAGGTAGCCTAGGTAGCCTAGGCGAACGTTAGTAAGTATAGCTTACGCTAACTACTTTAATATAGAGAGAGCGTTACTAATAATAGTATAGCTAGCGGACGAAGTAGTAATAGAGGCGGTATTAGTAGCGCAGGTAGTACGCGAGAGGAAAAGTTAATAGTTTCGTAGTTTAAATAATTAAAAACCACGTTATTATTAATATAAAGTTAAAGATCGTGAGGCTATCTAGTAGGGCACGTATAAGTATAGCTATGGTTAGGAGAGGTGGTTAGCAAGATCACGTAACCGAAGGCTATATATTATCAGGAGGCGCGGAGTTAGAAGGTCTATTGCACTTAAGCAGGTAAAATCACTATGCAGTGGCCAGAGGCCCTATAGGTTCTTATATTATCTATATACTAAGCTCTCCTCTTTTAGTAATTAGGGTAACCTTTTAGGGATTTACTAATCTCTATATATATACTAGCCTAGATATAATAATTAAATAGTTTCCTTACTATAGCTTACTTACCTTAATAACTACTCTCTTTATAAGCCTTTATAATTAGCTTCTTCTATTACTTAGGATTATTAATAACTCGTTATAGTATTAGCTTTTAATTTATTAGTCTAGTAAAAAATAAGTAGTTTTAAATATAATAATCTAATACTCTAGTCTTAAAGTTATTAAGTTCGGAACTACGCCGCAGCCCCTTTGCAAAAAGACTATAACAAATTCACCTAGTTTATAAGTATAATTCGGGAAATACTATATAGGTATTTTAACTTATACCCTCTACTAGTTAAGGAAAATAATATAAGAACCCTATATATTCCTATTACTCGTAAGCAAACCCTCTAAATATTATAAAGTCGGACGCGCGCCGCACTAGGGCTAATTATATTAGAGCTAAACGGGCTACTAAGGCTCTCGTAGTAACGCCCTCGCTAGGCCTTCTAGCAAGGTGCTACGAAAGCTACTATATGAGATAACTCCTTAACCCAAAAGGTCGACCTTCTAGCAAGGTGCTGTCTTAAAGTTATAATACCTTACTAGTTAAATTCCTAGAGGGTATCTCTATATTATTAAATAGTAAGCGATTAATTATAAATATACTAAATAGGCTTATAAATTATTAAGAAGTATATCTAGGATATTTATTATATTACTAATAACCTCTTTATTTTCTACTAGGACCTCCTCTATATATTACTTATTATTATAATATTAAGCTTAATTAAAAAAGAAACTAGCTTTTATATCTATAAAGAAGATCTATAAATCGATCTAGGAGTTAATCTCCCCCTTAGCTTCCTTATTAATAATACTAGAAGATCCCTAGGGTTTTTATAATAGGCTATCTACTACGATATTCTAAATATTATAAATATATTATATTTTAAAGTTAAATATTTAAATCTATATAATCTAGCGAATACTAAGGGCTCCTAGGAGGTCTATAGCTACTCTATTAAGTTATATAACTAATATCTAAGTATCTATCTCTAGGATAAAGTATTATCTATATAAATAGTTATATACCCTCTTTAAAGCCTTTAGAATACTATATAATTCTTTCTTCGTAGTATTATATAATAGCTCTAGTTCTAACTAAGTACTACTCTTAAAGCGAGAGACTACGCGCTAGTTATTAATAAATTACCCTAGGACTCTACCTTATTTTATATTACTAGTATTAATTATAAGGTAGATATCTCCTCCTTTAGGGCTATAATTTATAGTAATAAGGATTAGGGCCCTTATAAGTATTATTTTTAAAATATCTATTACTATCTACTACTTCTCCTCCTCGCTAAATAAGGTATCTTTCTTAAGTAAGTTAGTAAGTAGCTTTATAATAATAAAGTAATCCTTTACTTAGGATCTATAGAACGTTATAATCCTAAGGAAAGCCCTTAACTCTATTAAATTAGTATAAGTAGCCTATTTATAAATCTTAGGTATCTTTACTTCCTCTTAATAACGCCTATTAATACTATAAATATAGCTAATAATTATTACTACTTCCTAGGCCTATTATAACTTAATTACTACTACTATATACTCTACTAGCTCTAAATTAACTAGGATCTTATTGATATTCTATAAATATTCTAAAATAAATCTATAAATCTCTAGATAAAACTTAATCTCTTCTTTATTATATTATAAAGTTAGTTCTTTAATAGTAATATTATTAAGGAAGGTTTTATAGTAGCTAGGGATAAGGTTATATAGGATTCTAATTATAACCTATATAAACTAAGTAACTAAGTTTATTACTCCTTAAGGTAATATATATATCTATAGTAATCTAATAAGTAATATAAATGTTATTAAGTCTCTACTTATAGGGTCTAAGAGGACTTAGTTATATCCTAAGAAGAAGTCTAGTAGTAATAATAGTTAATATCTAGCAACGTCTTTTAAGAATTATCTACTAAAAGGGGTAGTACTATATCTTATATTATAACTACGTTTATCTTAGTTACTAAGTCAATAAGCCTTATCTTATTATTGTTTTTTCATATAAGGAAAAATAGATTATAATAAGCTATATAACTTTACTTAAGGATTCCCTTCTTTAGTCTATTCTTTAGAATTATAATAATATCCTACTCTAGTCCTCTTAATATTAGGATTCCTTTTACTTACTACGCCTTATATAGTACTATTCGAATTATTTATAGAAATATAATACAAGGGTATATAGAGCTATAATACTTAAATTCTTAGGCTAAAGCCTTCTCTCTTATACTAAGAATAGCTAAAAGGAGCTTCTTTTCTTTAAGCTATAGATAATTAATAGTCTTTAAGATAGCTTCTTATTAAGCTCTTATAAGCTTTATTCCTTACTTAATAGTTAAAATCTTTAATATAACTAAGCTTATAAATAGGGCGCTAGGATCTAGTATTATATTCCTCTTAGCCCTTACTTATACCTTTAACTTCTACTCTAGGTCTCTATCTAGGGTTAAGCTATCTAATATAACGTTATTAATAGGTTAAATCTTCTTATCCTTTATTTTATATATTATATTAATATCTTCTATTAGTAATATAGGTATTATTATTATAGGTTCCTAATTATTATAAGAGAAAGTAGTATCTATAGTTATAATAACTTTAATACCTCTCTAATATACTAACTTATACTTCCTCCTAGGTACTTTCTTCTTTAATATTCTTTTCTTAGGTCTATAAATATAATATTAATAATTAATATTATAGGTATTATATTCTACTATATACTCTATACTTATAATCGCTTTATAGATCTTCTTAAGCTTAGGGGTAACTTCGTTATAGATTATAATCTCTAGGATTTTATTAAAAATTAATCTAAACCCTTTAGAAATAGTAATAACTTCCTTATCTAAGTCTAATTATTACTTAACTTTATCTAGTAGGTTATTAAGCTCGGAATTACGCCGCAGCCCCTTCGCAAAAAGACTATAATAAATTCACCTAGTTCGTAGGTATAATTTGGGAAATACTATATAGGTATTTTTAACCTATACCCTCTACTAGTTAAGGAAAAGAATATAGGAACCCTATATATTCCTATTACTTATAAGTAAACCCTTATATAAAGTCGGATGCACGCTATACTAGGGCTAATTATATCGGAGCTAAACGGGCTATTAAGGCTCTCGTAGTAATACCCTCGCTAAACCTTCTAGTAAGGTGCTATAAAAGCTACTATATAAGATAACCCCTTAACCTAAAAGGTTAACCTTCTAGCAAGGTGCTAAAGATATTATAAAAGCTACTATATAAGATAAGTCTTTAACCTAAAAGGTTAACCTTCTAGTAAGGTAAATACTACTATACGAGAGGTAACTCCTTAACTAAAGAGGTCTTTCCTAAGAGGTTCTTATAGCTAGAAGTATAAGAAGCTCTGCTATAAGTAAGGCCTTATACCTCTCCCTCTTCCTTATTCTTATCCCTTAACTATATTAATACTAGACCTTATATATAAATACGCTAAGCCCGAGCGAGGTATACCCTTTAATATAAATAATATAGAGGGGGTTATTAGAGAGTTTAGCCTTAATATAATTAATAAAACCTACTCCTTTATTAACTACTCTGCTATATATAGAAAGCGTATTATTAGTATAGCCCTTAAGAGGGCTTATTTTAATACCCCTATAGGGGACTTTATAAGGCGTAATAGTATTAGAGCTAAGTAAGTAAACTTAGTAGTAGAAGTTTAGCGGGTTATTACGCACCCTATAGAGTAGCCCTTCTTCGAGCAGGTCCTCTGTATTACTAAGGTAGAGGTAGCCTAGGTAGCCTAGGCTAATATTAGTAAGTATAGCTTATGCTAACTAATAGAGAGAGCGTTACTAATAACGGCATAGCTATAAAGGCGTTAGCTAACCCGATCGAATAAGAGGACTATAAAGATAGTAACGACTTCTAGCGGACGAAGTGGTAATAGAGGCGGTATTTAATACCAGCGCGGGTAGTATACGAGAGGGAAAGTCGATAGTTTCGTAGTTTAAATAATTAAAAACCACGTTATTATTAATATAAAGTTAAAGATCGTGAGGCTATTTAGTATAACGGGCACGTATAAGTATAGCTATAGTTAGGAGAGGATCACGTGACCAAAGGCTATATATTATTAGGAGGCGCGGAGTTAGAAGGTCTATTGCACTTAAGCAGGTAAAATCACTATGTAGTAGCCAGAGGCCTCTAGTAGGTTATAAGAGCTTTTAAAAGCTTATTAAATCGCTTTAATATCCTAGTATACCCTTATACTTCCTAGCGTTATATCTAGCTCTTCCTTATTCTTAGTATTATTAATCTACTAATTATCTCTTATAAAGTTTAAGCTTATTATTATATTAGGTCTATTAATAATAGCTTCTATTTCCCCTCCTCTATAGGAACTAAGAGGATATATTAATACTAAGAAGAAATAAAGCGGTCTATCTTAGTAATAATTTCTAAGAAGTAAGTAGTTAAGTCTCCTATATAGAATAATTGCGGGATATTAATCTTAATATTCTTAAACTAAAGAACTCTAATAATCTAATTCTATATATAATCTAGTATTATTTAAGTTTTTAAAAGAAAAGAAGCTTCTAATACTAGGTCCTTATTATAAGTATTTTTAGGGAAAATAAAAAAGCTAATATCTTAAATCTAATTATTACTAATATAAATATTATTTATAATTATACTTATAAATTATGTTCTCTACTCTCTATTAGTAATCCTATAGATCCTTATATTTATCTTAACTATATCGCTCTATAAGCCTAGGCGCTTAATATAACTTTTACTAATAAAGTTAATAGTAGAGCTACTATTAATAATCCCTCTAATTAGTAAATTTATAGGGCTATAAAAGGTAATAGAAATCTACTAGTAGGTTATAACGAAGTTTAGAATAGTAATATATCTTAGTAGTAGAAGTAATATAGAATCCTAATCTTCTATTATAGTACTTATTTTAGAAATAGAATTAATTATATAGTAATTAAATCAAATTACCTTAGTCTATAAATACTTAGGTAAGTCTATAGAGATAGCTACTAAAGTCGCCTAGCCTTTAGAATAGTTCTTATTATTATTCTATTAATCTATTTATTCCTATAGCTCCCTATCCTTAACTCCTATCTTATTAAATTAATCTAGAAGCGTTATATTAGTAAGAATAAAGACCTCTTATACCTTTAAGTTATATCTATCCTTATACTTATTACTTATAGCCTTAATAGCGTTATAAATTATTCTATTTTAATTAGGCTAGTTCTAATAAAGAAAGGCTTTAGGGATAGCTACCTTCCTATTTACTCTCTTATTATATAGCTTAAGGGTAAGAGTATAGCTAGTTTATAAATTACTATATTAAATCCGAGGTTTATTTTATTTATTCTATTTCTATTACTTAACTTATTCCTTAGGGGCGTCTAGTAGTATAATATCTTTAGCTTCTTCTTTATTATCTACTAGCTCTATAACTCTCTAAGTAACTTAAATAGGAGGGCTTTAAATTATAGGTAGGTTTGCTATTTAGGAAGACTAGTAATAATAAGTATTATAAGGTTTTATATAACAACCTCCAGCTTTCCCTCTTTCTATAGTAATAATATCTTCTACTAAGTTAATATATTAGTTCTTTAGTTTAAAACTAAAGAAAGTTATTTCTATAAAGTTATATAATTATATAATATCTTTTAATAAATCTATCAAGCTAATAGATAATTTAGGGCGTATCCTATTATAATTAATAACACTCGCAACCTCTTCTAGAAGCTTTAGCTACTACTTTTCTACTAACTTACTTATAATAACTATATAATACGTAAAGGTATCCTTATTAATTAGGATATACTTTAGAATTATCTAGCTATTAGTTAATTTATAGTTATAGCTTTTATTAATAATACCTATTTTAACCTTAGTACTTATATCTAGGGTATTAATAAAGTAATAGGGCGATATATAATAGCAGACCTTATTCTAGTTAGCCTTAAGATACTTAATATAGCTAATAATAATATAGTTAATAGCGCTATAAAACTAGTAGGCCCTTATAGCCTAGAAAGGTATATACTATAGTAATCTATCTTACTAGAAGCCTCTATAGCCTCCTCTTACTCTACCTCTTCTAAATCCCTAGTATTCCTAGTATCCTCTTTAATAATCTCTATATCTAGCTTATAAGTAAAAGTTTTATTATTATTAGTATTAAGTTTATAAATAGTTTTAAGATTATTATTTATAAGATTTAATAGCTTCTATAGTATTTAGATTAAAAGTATTATCTCCTTAGCTAGTAACTTTCTTAATAAGAGTTAAGATATCTATCTTATAATTAGCCCTATTAATATTTAGGGTTTTAAAATTATCTATAAGAGAGTAAATAATTAAGCTAGTAGTCTAGGCTATAGAGAGTTCCTTAGCTTTAGCCTTCTACCTTATTAGAATTATCTTCCTAGGGACTTAAAGCGTTATTATTAGTTTAAGCTTAATAAGGCTAGATAACTACTAAAATTCCTAGTAGGTAGTAAACTATTTAATTAGAGCGTTTTCTATTATAACTTATTACTTTAAAATAACTTTAATAAGCTAGTAGCTAATACTTTAAGTTATAGCTCTTATAGCTCTCTCTAAAAAGTAGTAATAAGTAATATAAATAAGCTTAGTATTAATAAGTTCTAGGTCTCTATACTAGATAGCTCTCTATTGAGCTCGGAATTACGCCGCAGCCCCTTTGCAAAAAGACTATAACAAATTCACCTAGTTCGCAGGTATAATTCGGGAAATACTATATAGGTATTTTACCCTCAAGTCTCTACTAGTTAAGGAAAATAATATAAGAACCCTATATATTCCTACTACTCGTAAGCAAACCCTCTAAATATTATAAAGTTAGATACGCGCTATACCGGGGCTAATTATATTAGAGCTAAACAGGCTACTAAGGCTCTTATAGTAACACCCTCGCTAAACCTTCTAGTAAGGTAAAAGCTACTATATAAGATAACTCCTTAACCTAAAAAGTCAACCTTCTAGTAAGGTGCTAAAGGTAAATACTACTATATAAGAGGTAACTCCTTAACTAGAGAGGTCTTTCCTAAGAGGTTCTTATAGCTAGAAGTATAAGAAGCTCTGCGAGTAGGGCCTTATACCTCTCCCTTATCCTTATCCTTATCCCTTAACTATATTAGTACTAGTCCCTATATATAAATATACTAAGCCTAAGCGAGGTATACCCTTTAGTATAAATAATATAGAGGGGATTACTAGAGAGTTTAGCCTTAATATAATTAATAAAACCTACTCCTTTATTAACTACTCTGCTATATATAGAAAGCGTATTATTAGTATAGCCCTTAAGAGGGCTTATTTTAATACCCCTATAGGGGACTTTATAAGGCGTAATAGTATTAGAGCTAAGTAAGTAAACTTAGTAGTAGAAGTTTAGCGGGTTATTACGCACCCTATAGAGTAGCCCTTCTTCGAGCAGGTCCTCTGTATTACTAAGGTAGAGGCAGCCTAGGTAGCTTATGAACGTTAGTAAGTATAGCTTACGCTAACTGCTTTAATATAGAGAGAGCGTTATTAATAATAGTATAGCTAGCGGATAAAGTAGTAATAGAGGCGGTATTTAATAGTAGCGCAGGTAGTATATAAGAGGAAAAGTTAATAGTTTTATAGTTTAAATAATTAAAAACCACGTTATTATTAATATAAAGTTAAAGATCGTGAGGCTATAGGCACGTATAAGTATAGCTATAGTTAGGAGAGTTATAATTATATAACCGAAGGCTATATATTATCAGGAGGCGCGGAGTTAGAAGGTCTGTTGCACTTAAGCAGGTAAAATCACTATGCAGTAGCTAGAGGCCTATAGCTCTCTATTAAAGCTATTAAATAGTAGTAATTAATATTATAACCTAGGAAGGGTTATTATCCTTAATATAAGATCCTATAACTAGGTTCTAAAGGTCCTTATTAAGGTCCTAATAAGACTTTAGGTTTATAAATCTAAACTAATATAGAAGTTTCTCCTTAGCTTTATTCTAGGTCTTAGCTTTATTAATATAAGATTTTACTACGTTTTAATAATCGCTAGAGCTATATATATAAACCTCGTTCTTTATATTATTATTAGTCTTAAAGCTTTAAAAAGCTCTTATAGTTAGTAATAAAGTCTAAGATATTAATACTAATAAACTTAGGCGCTCTAGTTAAATAGGGAGTTATTATTATAATAATAGGGCGTCTTATAAGGAGATTAATAAGGGCTATAATATCTTAATTAGTATAAGTCCCTTTAAGAGAATATAGAGTACTTAAGGGTATTACTCCTATCCCTAAGGTAGGATTTATAAACCTATTTATATTATTATTAGAGGCTAGCTATAGTATAGTATAAGGTTATATCTCGCTAAATAAAGCTCCTATAAATCTCTCTTTAGGCTATTTCCCCTTATTAGAAGAGGATCTAGTATCTAAGTTAGCTAAGGAAGAAGAAGATATAATACTTATAGGTTTATAAATATTAAAATAAATATTATATAATTAAAGTTATAGAGTCTTCTAGTCAATAAAGTAAAGTTATTATTATAATATCTTTTAGATAGAAAGATAAAGTAAGTAGTTATAACTTTCTTTAAATAAAATAGAAAAGGAAATAGTATAAACTAAATAACTAATAGAAAAGGAAATAGTATAAACTAAATAACTAAATAAATATAGGAAAGGTCTAGCGACTTTAATCTTATTACTCTAGATTCTTATAGATCTACTTTAAGTCTTATTACTTAATATAGAAATATCTTCCTAATAACGCTCTTATCTTAGAAGAATTCGTAGCTTTATTATATTAATATCTCTTAAAAGTTAGCACGTTGCTCTTAGTACTTAGGGCTATAATAATAAGGGGTTTATTAGTCTCTAGTTACTAATCTAGATAATCTCGCTATACTTATTAGCTTAGTAAGACTACTAATCTCTATATTAGTATTATATATAGCTATCTTAGCGGCCTCTAGCCACTGCATAGTGATTTTACCTGCTTAAGTGCAATAGACCTTCTAACTCCGCGCCTCCTGATAATATATAGCCTTCGGTTACGTGATTATAACTCTCCTAACTATAGCTGCACTTATACGTGCCTATAGCCTTACGATCTTTAACTTTATATTAATAATAACGTGGTTTTTAATTATTTAATAGACTACGAAACTATCGACTTTTCCTCTCGCGCACTACCCGCGCTGCTATTAAATACTGCCTCTATTACTACTTCGTCCGCTAGTAGTCCTCTTATTCGATCGGGTTAGTTAACACCTTCGCTATACTATTATTAGTAACGCTCTCTCTATTCGGCATAAGCTATACTTCCTTTTATTCGCCTAGGCCGCCTAGGCTACCTCTGCTTTAGTAATACGGAGGACCTGCTTAAAGAAGGGCTACTCTATAGGGTATATAACGACCTACTAAACTTCTATTACTAAGTTTACTTACTTAGCTCTAATACTATTATACCTTATAGAGTCCCTTATAGGGGTATTAAGGTAAGCCCTCTTAAGGGCTATGCTAATAATACGCTCTTTATATATAGCGGAGTAGTTAATAAAGGAGCGGGTTTTATTAATCGTATTAAGGCTAAACTCTCTAGCGATCCCCTCTATATTATTTATACTAAAGGGTATACCTCGCTTAGGCTTAGTATATTTATATATAGGGTTTAGTACTAATATAGTTAAGGGATAAGGATAAGGAAGAGGGAGAGGTATAAGGCCCTACTTATAGTAATAGAGCTTCTTATACTTCTAGCTATAAGAACCTCTTAGGAAAGACCTCTTTAGTTAAGGAGTTACCTCTTATATAGTAGTATTTACCTTATTAGAAGGTCGACCTTTTAGGTTAAGGAGTTATCTCGTATAATAGCTTTGCTACGAGAGCCTTAGTAGCCCGTTTAGCTCTAATATAATTAGCCCTAGTGCGGCGCGCGTCCGACTTTATATAGTAATATTTAGAGGGTTTATTTGCGAGTAATAGGAACGTATAGGGTTCCTATATTATTTTCCTTAACTAGTAGAGGATATAAGTTAAAATACCTATATAGTATTTCCCGAATTATACTTGCGAACTAGGTGAATTTGTTATAGTCTTTTTGCGAAGGGGCTGCGGCGTAATTCCGAGCTTAATAGCTATCTTAGCTATATTAGCTATAACTCGCTAGTTAAACAATAGTAGTTATAATAATATATAAGGGATAAGGAAAGGGATATACTTACTAAAACCTACTAATAGTATAAAAGAGAGAAAGGGAGGATTTTAAGGTCTATATTATTCCTACCTTAATTCTATAAGAAAGTATAGCTATTACTATTCCCTTAGAACTAGGGTAGGTTTATAAATATCTTCCTCTTTTTTAAACTACGTTTTTTTATTAATTATATTGTTATTATTCGTTATTTATAGACTTTTTAAGCTATTATTATATTTAAAGTAGGTTAATTATATATATATATTAATAGCGGGGATATATAGATATAGCGAAGGTACCTAACTCTCTAAGAAGCTTATAAAAGCTATTAAAAAGAGTAAAACAATCCGCCTCTAGGTACTATTAAACAGAGCTAGAACTAATAGGAACTAGAAAGATAATAAATAATATAACTCTACTTATAGGCCTCTGGCCACTGCATAGTGATTTTACCTGCTTAAGTGCAATAGACCTTCTAACTCCGCGCCTCCTGATAATACATAGCCTTTAGTCACGTGATTATAACCTAATAACCTCCTAAGTTGCCGACCACCTCTCCTAACCATAGCCGCACTTATATATACCCATAGCCTCACGATCTTTAACTTTATATTAATAATAACGTGGTTTTTAATTATTTAAACTACGAAACTATCGACTTTTCCTCTCGTATACTACCCGCGCTACTAATACTACCTCTATTACTACTTCGTCCGCTAATAGCTATACTATTATTAGCAACGCTCTCTCTATATTAAAGCAGTTAGTATAAGCTATACTTACTAATATTTACCTAGGCTACTTAGACTACCTCTACCTTAGTAATATAGAGGACTTGCTTAAAGAAGGGCTACTCTATAGGGTATATAACGACCTACTAAACTTCTACTACTAAGTTTACTTACTTAGCTCTAATACTATCGCGCCTTATAGAGTCCCCTATAGGGGTATTAAAATAAGCCTTCTTAAGGGCTATACTAATAATACGCTCTCTATATATAGCGGAGTAATTAATAAAGGAGCGGGTTTTATTAATTATATCGAGGCTAAACTCTCTAGTAATCCCCTCTATATTATTTATACTAAAGGGCGTGCCTTACTCGGGCTTAGTATATTTATATATAGGGTTTAGTACTAATATAGTTAAGGGATAAGGATAAGGATAAGGGAGAGGTATAAAGCCCTACTCGTAGTAGTAGAGCTTCTTATACTTCTAGCTATAAGAACCTCTTAGGAAAGACCTCTCTAGTTAAGGAGTTACTTCTTATATAGTAGCGTTTACCTTTAGTACCTTACTAGAAGGTTAACCTTTTAGGTTAAGGAGTTATCTTATATAATAGCTTTCGTAGCACCTTACTAGAAGGTTTAGCGAGGGTATTACTATAAGAGCCTTAGTAGCCCGTTTAGCTCTAATATAATTAGCCCTAGTATAGCGCGCGTCTAACTTTATATAAGGGTTTACTTACGAGTAGTAGGAATATATAGGGTTCCTATATTATTTTCCTTAACTAGTAGAGGGTATAAGTTAAATACCTATATAGTATTTCCCGAATTATGCCTGCGAACTAGGTGAATTTGTTATAGTCTTTTTGCGAAGGGGCTGCGGCGTAATTCCGAGCTTAATAACTCTACTTATAAATAAGTAAGAATATTAAAAGTAGACTTAAAAGATATATAAAATAATTTATAGATCTAATTAAAAGAGGTTATCTAAATTAGGCGCGGATTTACTAAGAAATTACTAGAAAACGAGGTATAGGATTATTAAGGTTTTTTTTTCATAATAATCTATAAATAATAATAAAGTCTACTACGCTCCTCTCCTCTACGCTCTACTCTATAGTCTTTCTATAATAGGCCCGCGCGCTAAGGGGGCTTTTTTAAAAGCTACACAGCTAAGTCTATCTTATCCCATCCTAATACCTATTAGGCTATTAAGAGTATTCTTAATAATATATATACCTTTTATAATAATTGGATATAAGCTGTTTTAGAATTAACTTATTCTCTATTATAATACCTAATTAAGGAGGGGATAAATAGGGACTTATCATTTACTAGGTATATCTCTCTATAGTTATCTTGGATTATAAACTCATATAATATATAAGGTCCTAAGTAGGGGGTTATAAAGATATATAGGTACTCTTTATCTAAGTTAATTATATTATTCCTAACCTTATTTAAGAGAGCTATATAAAAAGCAATTACTATCATATTAATAAGGTAGCTTAGGGCTTTATTAGATAAACCCTTATTACCCCCCTTATTATTGTAATAGTTCTTACCCTTATAGGGTATAATATATAGCTAGCCCTTATAAGTAAGTTTAATATAAAGATTAGTAAAGCGTAGGTAATTATTCAACTAGCTATAGATCTAAGCTACTTATATATTTATTATTAATATATAAGCGCTCTTCTAGTAATATCTAGTTAAAATAGCTTCTGAATAGTTATAATTAATACTTAGCTATTAATAGCTTAATTTATATAAGTATTATTTACTATTAGATAAGTTACTAGTTATAAGAATATTTGAATGGTTAGCTTTATTTATATAGCTAGCTAGTATTCTAAACACCCTAGTGCTTTATTCTTATAATCTTAAGTAGAGTATATCTTTATATAAGAGGTCCTTAAATATATTAATACATTAGCTTATATTAAAGATTAGTATCCTTACTTGCTCCTATTTAAGGATATTTATAATCTCTATATTAACTTATATAAATATAAAGTAATAACTTATTACTTAAAGAAAAGTTTTTAAAATAAAAGTATTATTTATTTCAAGAAGCTTAAGCTAAGTAGTATAGAAATAGATACCCTTAAAGTCCTTAATCTAGGTATTAGAATTAATATTCTTCTTTACTTTCTCTAGGACTTAGATATACTCCTCTTAAATAGTAATAAGAATATTAGCCTTATTTAGAGTATAGTAATATTTAAGGTTAATGTTAAAGCTATAAGAAGTTATATCCTCTTTAGTAAGAAGTTTTGTATATATAGATATAATAATATTATAAGTAATAGTTTTTATAACTAGATAGTTAATATACTTAAACTCTTAATTCTTATAGGTTTATTTAGATTCTTATATAATAAGTAAATAAAAATACTCTAAGTATTATTCCTATATACTTATAATATTCTTACTAATTACAACAAAGGTAGCTAGAGGCTGAAGGGGTTATAATTTATTTATTATTTATATTTTAATAATAAACTTAAAAGTAATCCTAGAAGTAGTATTAAAAATAGCCTCTTCTAGAGCTTCCTAGTTAAATAGAGTAATATACTAATTATAAGCGCTCCTTTTCTATAGATATTAGGTATTAATATGTTAGTTTTACTTAGTAATATATATATTAAAAGTTAAGGTTTCTAATAAGGTCTTATCTAGGTATAAGAGTCTCTTAGGGTTATTTAAATTAATATATTTCTAAACTCTAGTAGCTTAGGCTTTAGCTTAGATTATAATATACTAAGTAGTAAAATCTTTATATATAATTAGAAAGTATAATTCTATTATAATAATAATAGAAAATATTATAATTAAGGTTATTTAAAAATAAAAAGTTTAGAATAATAAAGAATAATATATATTAAGGAGGAAAGAAGGAATAGGAGAGAGGAAGTTTTAATAAGTTCTTTTAATAATAAAAGCTTATTATAAAATAGTAATTAGGGGTTTAGTTAGAGATAGGCTTATAATTATTAAGAAATATCCTATAGAGCTATATTTATAATTACGAAAGAGCTTATTTTATTATAATAAAATTAGTTATAATATAATTACTTATAACTATAGTTAGAGGAACGACCTCTAGAAAAAGGTCGCTCTAGAGCTAATATTAGTTATATACTACGCTAGGAATGGGCGATGCTAAAGGTATCACGATAGAAACGATATACGATACGTTATCTATACTGGTATTTATGGACATGGATGGCTTTTGTGTGTAAGTTGTCGTTGTGGTTGCACTGAATGAATCCGCCCTTTAGCAATCTCCCCGCTGGATGAAGCTCATCGTGGTTTCAATTTGATTTGCTCTTTCTCAAGTCCATCAAGCCGAGTGCATGTCGACTTCGAAGAAATCGAACTTCGGCCAAACGAACCACTTTACACAAGCTTGTAGTCATAACTACCAACTCTCGGCAGTTTTCCAATCTCCAAACTTCTTCCCGCCGGGTAGTGAGGCCGTCTGAGACGGCAGCATGAGCGGGCGGAGTGAGTCACTTAGGTCCGGCCCTGTCCTGAGCCAGGGCAGTCTCTCCGCATACCCGGCCCCTGCAGTCCGTAGCGTGGCCAGTATGGAACCCATTAGCTTCACCTAGTAGTATGTGAATGGCGTTTTGCCTCGCGGCACTAGCCAGGCATCGAAGGCACTGAAAGTACAATGGCCGGGATCCAACTGCCAGGAAGAACACGCACCTTGTAGCTTCAAACTGACTCTGAACAAATGGGAAACATGTTTCTGGCGCTGAAGTGCATTGACGGCCACGAGTAGTTCCATTCGTAACGTGATTCAATTAGTGCCATAAACTCATCGGATTAATATGTACATCCCCAACAAAGGAAACCAGATCCAGACATTGCAACACATCTCCATATTTTCATCAAATCAGCCACTCAATCAATGGTCATAGTACCTAGGCTCGTTGAAGACATGGTACCTATGGTCACGCACACCCTGGCCCTTGAACATGTCAGGGAACCTCCATCCCTGGGGCACGCTGTGCTCGCTCACGCGCTTATTCCGTGTCTCATCATCCAGAGCCTCAATCTGCAACAGCTCTTCCTTGGACTTGGGTACGACAAACTTGGCGACTTGCAGCTCCGTGTCGGTAATCGTACTACGACTAACACGGGCGTAGCCGGTGCGCTTGAGGCCCTTGTAGAGGATGTACTCGCACCATCTGTCCCAGTCGGTTGGGTCGACGTCGTGCATGCCGGAGGTTGAGCTGACGTAGGTGTTGTAGTTACCCTGGAGCGGCTTGGTAACTAGGTACGACAGCAGAATAGATGGGTTGGTGGACGCGCCCATAAGTTTGGAGAGATACTCGCTTTGCAGGCGACGATCCTCGGGGTCTTCTTCCTGTCCAGAGTGGAAGACGAAGACGTCGACTTCTTGGCCGTAGACGTCGAGAGTGGCAGAGATAGCTGGCGCTAGCTCGCCCACGGGACTGGGTAGGAGGTGATGCGTTGAATTGAGGATAGGGAACTTGGAAAGAAGCGCGGATCCCCAGGTGTGCTTGTTAGGACCCGGACCATAATCGACGTACATGCCAAGGTCTTCAGCAAGGAATTGGGTGGTGTCACGGTTACCCATGATAATGCGTTGGAGGTCGGACTCAAGAAGGCCGATAACATCAATCTCAAGCTCCTTGATAAGGTCGCGCATGCGGTACTCGGACGACCACATGTCGTTGTCGAGCGAGAAGTGGATGGTCCAGATGCCGGCGGTAAATAGGCGGTCTTCGGGGTGATATGGCTCGTAGTCGTTCGTAGGGAAACGCATGAAAGCCGCGGCAAGGAAGATGATGTTGACTACAAAGGCGGCGACGGTGTTGTATTTCTTGTGCTGAGAGGAGGAGGAACGGCGAGGAGCCGGACCACGGGCTTGGGAAGAAGTAAGGTCAAAAACGCCGGCGCCAATCAGGAGGAAGGTCGTGATCATGACCCAGTCGGTGTGCTCGCGAACAAGAGGTCCACCTGGAACGAAAGCATAGGCGACGACCCAGACGTGGAAAAGAACCATGACGTTATAGATGAAGAAACCCAGACCGAAAGTAGTTCCTGGGCTTCTCCTAGCCGCATTGGAGAGGAAGGGCACAGACAAACCCATCAGGTAGAACGCCGTAGTGAGAGCACCATAGTAACCGAACCAGTGGTGATAGGAGGTGAGTATCGCGGCGCCCACGCATCCGACGGCGTAAGCAGTCCAAGAGCTCATCGCACCTGGGCGGTACAGACCCACAAGCAGACCAGAGGTCATCGCAATAATGGTCATCCAGCCGTAGGTATTGGCAGTGGGACCTCGAATCGGGTAACCGTCCCAGACCCAGAGGATCATGGTGCTCGTGTCGGAGAGCAGGGAATGCATGCCGAATAACAGACCCCCCACACCAAACGCAGCCAGAAGAGAAGAGCCGCTCTTCTTGGAATCTTCGGGATAGTCGCCAGTCGTCAAAGGGGCCTTTCTGGTAAACCGTAAACAAGCAACAACAGCGATGGCGAAACCGGTAGAGTTCCATCCGCCGTTGGCGGCGTGCATGATGGGCCAGAGAGGATTGTTGGTCCACCAAATGAACTTGGCTGTAGATGATAGAATCAGGCCAATGGTCCATGCCATGATCTTGGACTCGAGACGAGCTTGGTGAGTCCTCTCGGAGTACCAAGTAGCAGTCCAGCCCAGGCAGGATGTAGCCACAGCAAAGCCGACAGTGAAGAGACGGCGGGCGGGGTCGAGAACCAGGTAGGCCAGAAGCCCGACCAAAGAAACAAGATGGAGGGTTCGCTGGTTGTTGACGACCAAAGATCGCACAGAGCGGATGCCCATAACCACTGGCAACATCGTTGACATGACGAAGGCTTCGTAGCCAGAGATGCCCATATGCCACAGCGGGAAGTACCACACCAGAACTCCCAAACTGGTCAGCATGGTCCAGAAAATGAAACCGTGATAGACATCGGCAGCGGTGTCGAGAGCCTCAGTCCAAGTGAATCGAGCGTTGAGCAGACCGGCGGACGCCTTTTCCTTTCTGCAAGCAAGTCAGCTGCTGTCGCATTCGTGGATTGCAGGGGTGGAGGAAACGTACTCTTTCTCAATGACGGCAGAAGGAACAGAAGAGCGGTTTTCACTGCAACGAGCCTTAGAACGGTTCCTTCAATTGGATTTATTTTTCGGTTCCCTGTACAGGTATGTACAAGAAAGACTATTTCGGAAGCCATTGGACGTACCCCTTGCTGGAACCCTTGACATCCCTGATCACGAACTCGAAGGTGTCGAAGTCGAGCGCCGTCACAGCGTCAAAGGCAACGTCGAAGAGGATGAGCGCCCATTCGAAAAATGCGTAGATCGTGTAGGCTGTTAACAATTAGCTATTCAGTTCATGCAAGCAGGGTTTGCAGGAAAGCCCACCTCCGGCGACGCGGTGCACCTTGTGTTGGATGAAGAAGTAAATGAGGGGCACAAGGGTACCGAAGAAGGAGCTGGCAATCCACTTGCGGTACTTGATCGCCTGTGGGTTCGGCGGGCTCAATGCGACACAGCCAATGGTCCATGGTAGCGAGGCAACGATGTACGAAATCATGAAGATGTCATGCCAGTCGTGGTCGTCGGTCGATGTTACGTAGGTGAAGCCGCCGCACATCAAGGTACGCAGCACGCCCATCACAAAGGTGAACTTGGGAAGCATTTGCCCCGGTCTTCTCGTCAAGAGGTACCAGAGACCGACGAGGGCGAAGCGCGGGCCCGAGGTGATTGCGATGAAGAGCATGAAGAAGGATCGTTCGGGGTAACGGTCCCCAATCGTCGCGGAGACGGAGGGAAACCACTCGTCCGGGTATCCGTACCACTCATTCTGAACGATCTTGTGGTAGTGAAGGGAGACGCCGACGATGAAGGCGCTAATGAAGGCAGCTGTTCACAGTTACATGTCAGCTCGCGAGCCCCTCGTGGTGATGGTGGTGATGGTGCGATCGCGGGAGACAGGAAACGAGTGCCCTGTCAACCCTGGCAACGGCCTCATGGTTCGACTCACTGTATGCGACGGCAGTATGCGACCAGCTGATCCACTGGCCATTGAAGGTCAGCACGACGCCGCCGTCCTTGTCTTTGTACCTCGACGACATCGTAACAAGCTATTCAAGCAAAACTAGGGGAAAAGAAGCTCATCCGGGAGGTCCGGAAGCGTTGGCAGGCGGGAGAGAGGGATGGTTTGGAGGAGAAGATGACGAAGATGGGACAAGAGCGGGAGGGAATAGTGGGAGCGAGGAAATGGCAATTGTGTAAGCAAACTGCCCGGCGAAAAGCCAACCACCGAAATCCCAGGTTACAAGGTTGCAGTGTAGAGAGCGTGTGCCTCGGCGGCCCGGATCGCGTGTTTTGTCCGCGTCGGGTCACAGTTCGTCTGCACACTGAGGCATGCCACACAGATTGCGACGACACCCGACTGCCCACGGCTTCGAGGGCGGGCATGCAGCGAGGGGAGCACAGCGGTCCCCCGGGGCATTCGGCGTCACAGTGGGGCTGTTAGCTGGGCTGCAGGGAAGATGATGACAGAAACAAGCGAGTGAACCCACTGAAGCTTTGCTTCTGTGTTTACTCGACAGGGGGCTTGATGGGTGCCAATTGGAGGGACGGTTCAGGTTTAGCGCGGGGCGGTTGCTTCGCGCAAGGCTGAGACCACAAAGACGAATCAAAACCTACATCGGAGTTGTTAGGAGCCCGCTAATAAAAGTGTCCCCACTAGTTTCGATGGATCCGGGCTCGGCCTCGCAACTTTTTTTTTTTTCCGTTGCAAGGATTGCAGATCTCGATCCCGCGGTCTTTTTTTTTTTCTTTGCTGCTTCACCCGCCCACCAAAGCCATTCGACACCAAGTCACGCGAGGTCCGCCCAGCCACGCATATATACATCCAACACTTACACGGCCGTGGATATGGCCGTCGCAGAGAAAGCTCGGTTCTACTTGGAACGGTCTGTTCCCCAGCTGCGCGAGTGGGAGGAGAAGGAAATCTTCACGAAGGCAAGTCGATTGCTCCCGCATCACCAGACGGGATCATCCGCCTAACATTGTCTGCTGCAGGATGAAATTCGCACCATCGTACAAAAGCGCAGCGACTTCGAACATCGTATTCTCGCTCCCCGATCCGATCCCGGCGACTTCTCTACCTACGCGAAATGGGAGAAGTCCCTCGATGCTCTGCGCCAGAAGCGCTGCAAGCGCATGAAGATCGGCCACGTGACGTCCCAGCACGCCTCGCAAGCCCGCGTCCTTGCAATCTACGAACGTGCAGTCGGCAGACACCCCGGGCGGAAAGTCTTATGGCTTGAATACCTGGCATACACGGAGGAAGTCAAGGCCTCGAAGCGCTGGCGCAGGGTCATGGCATCTGCACTGAGGATGATGCCCACAGATGCTGAGTTGTGGATTCATGCCGGACGCCGCTCAGCGAAGAACGGTGACATGGGCGGCGCGAGAGGGTATTTCATGCGCGGCTGCCGCTTCTGCACGACCGAGGGAACGCTGTGGATCGAGTACGCGAGATGCGAGATGGGCTGGTTGGCCAAGATGGAAGCGAAAAAGGGGAGCGCGAAGAAGAAGGAGGCAAACCCCCTGGCAAGCGAGAAGATGGACGACGACGATGAGATTCGTTTCGCTGATGACGACGAGGATGAGGATGGCGACGACCAACTAAAGCTGCCCGTGCCTGGCGCCGAGAAGAAGAAGGCCCTGGACGAAGAGGCAGCGACGGCGTTGAAGAACAACCCCGCCATGGACGGCGCTATACCCGTGGCCATCTTCGATATCTCTCGCAAACAGCCTTTTTTCAAACTAGAAGTTGCAGAAAAGTTTTTCGACATGTTTGCGACGTTCAGCAAGGTCTCCTCTCTGGGAAAGATCATCCAGCACGTCGTCGATGTCATGCAGGAGGTGGACGCCGCACACCCGGCGACATGGAATTGCTATATCCGCCTGCCGCTGGTAGGCGTCAGCCCCGACACGTCCGACTTTGCCCTTGGGCTCAGAGATGTGTTGTCGAGGTTGGGCAAGGGCTTGGACGAGACCTCGGACAAGGAGGCGCTGCAAAAGAAGAGCTTGTCGTGGATCGAGCTGATTCTCCTGGTCAAGGACCTGGACGAGGGTATCAGAGCCGTCTTGGAGCACACGAAGGGCAAGCTCCAGTCATAGCCGCTGGAACTTGGCTATCGATACAAAATGGGATGGGACAAGCGGCGCTCGAATGGCGCATCTGACAGGAATAGAAATGGCACCGGACGGGATTTGACCGACACATAGACTCTTGATACCACTTGCGGAGCCACCAATTTTATCGAATCCGATTAGAACAGCGTTCCAACATGCCGCTGGCACTGCCTCGTCTCTCAACGTGGATTGGCGAAACCTGTCACGCCGCTGAGTAATTGGGAAACTTCTTCCCTTCCTCGACCGCCTTATCCCACTCATCTCCCTCGTCGAGCTCTTTAGCCATCCGAATAACCTCGTCCCACTCCGCCTTCGTGACCTTATTGACACTGAGCCGACCCTGCCTGAGGAGCTGCATATTTTGCAGCGGACCCTTCGGGCCTACCTCCTTCAATAGGCTCAGCGGTACAATGCGGGGGAACTTATGCTCGATCTTTACGTGGACGAGACTCCATTTGCTGCCGTCATGAGGAGCACTGTCATCGTAGTACGGGTTGTCGTTGATGCAAGCGTTCCCTGGGAAAGTCAGCTTCAACCTCGCGGGGGGAAGGTAGGGACTTTTACAGTCCGGCGAATGTTCCTTGACGATGCTGATGATTCCAACAATACCGGGCTCCTTGCAATTGGAGTGATAGAAGAAAGCCATGTCGCCTTTGCGCATGTCTCGCAGGTTGTTACGAGCAGCGTAGTTTCGAATGCCCTCCCACCCTTCGGGCGTCGTTTTGGCGGCAAGATCGTCAATTGAGAATTTGATTTCGTAACCATCCTCAATCCTCACTTCCGGCTCAGACTTCATGAGCCAGTACCGCATCTCGGGCGGATTCCGACGCTCAGCATCGGGGTTGATATCCGGGACAGTGGCAGACGAGTCGCGGAGGGCCTTGAGCTCATCCTTGGATTTCTTGACCGGTGCCTCCTTCTTCCCAGCCGTAGGTTTCTACAAGAGATCTCAGCCTCTTAGATGATCTTTTGTCAACGTGATAGAAGGAACTTCTCACTTTGGCTTTCTTTGCGGCAGGCTTTCCGGGCGTCTGCTCAACCGTGGGCTTGGGCTCCGGCTCCGGCTCCGGCTCCAGCTCCGGCTCCAGCTCCAGCTCCAGCTCCAGCTTCGCATCGGCATCGATGTCAGCCCCTTTTCTCTTGCAGCCTGCAGCGACGGCCGTCGGTTTGTTGGAATTTTCTGCCGAAGCTTTCTTGTCTGAGGTCTTTTGTATTCGGGACTTGGCGGTGAGCTTTGGCAGCTCGGGAACTGCCTTCTTCTCGTCGGATCCCGCGGCGCTTCGTCGCGTCGATGACCTGCGGGTAGCTACCATTGCGGCCACTGTTAACGAATTGAGTGATGTGGTAATAGAGCAAGTCTGAAGCTCTGGTAATACTTGTTTATATGAGAAACCAGCGGCAATTCGGAATTGGAAAAAGTCCTCAAGCTCAAGCATGAAACGGGCAGCTTGATTTCATCAAAGGAAGCTTGTCAGTGAAGCAACGCGAAGCTGCACTGAGCGCACGGTGTCTCTGCAGCCGCTACCCGCTGCGAGCTTCCCCAGACGCACAAACCCGGGGCTCTCGGACGGATCACGTAATCAAGCCCAAGCTTCACGTCGCACCTAAGGTACCAGAGTTTCCCAGCCGGGGGCTTCCCTTCCACTTTGCACATTGTTACTCTTCATGCGACAACACAACGCGATCCGAGTCCTCACTCACTTTCCGTTCCAGTGCGCAGTCGGCAAATGGAAATACGAACGCAAATATCTGCCCCTACAATTGCAACGCCGTCAACCTCACATAACAGTCATGCGGCTCTCTCGTCAACTTGTCCTAAGCCCCCGTGTTGTTGAGGTGAGGCGGCAGCTCCTCCAGCCGGAAATTCCACAACACCAACGCCACTATCATCCTGAACTGCACGTACGCCAGCTCACGCCCATAGCATCCTCTGGTTCCCATGCCGAAGATCATATTTCGTCCACTCGTCGCGTTAAACACATCCTTCCCGGCCTCAGACTTCACCAGCCATCAAGTGTAGCTCGCCAGGTTCCAGACCTGGAAGACCACGGTGTCCTTGGGAATCTGATACCCCAAGATCTGGGTGTCTTGCGTTGCACTCCGGACGCACACCGGCGCGGTCAACGAGACGCGCAGGAGCTCTTCGATGCTGGCTTCTAAATATGGACAATGCATCTGCATAATCTCCTGCGCGATTGGGGCGCGCTTTTCTGCTACCGTCGTGGGAAAAGCCGCGCGCAAGCTATGGCGTAGCTTCGTTGGACGTTTGTTGAGAAACGTCCTATAGGGCCACATTTATAGTTACTGAAGAGCTTGTTCTATTGTAACGAGAGTGGCCGTAACGTGGTCGCTTATAACCACGGTCGGAGGATCGACCCGGAAAAGAGTTGTTCCGTAACCGACGTAGGTCACGTGCCGCGGTGGGAACTGGCGATGCTGAAGGCATCACGACAACGTTGATTCATGGCCGCCCAAGGTGAACCCGTAAAGCTTGGTCTTGCTCCAGCCGCGATTTTCTTCTGGGTTTGGTCTTGATTCTCGAACTCGCCTCGTCGTGGAACATCATCCTCGTGTGAAAGGCCGACGAACGTTGCGCTTTCGTCGCCTGGGCGCTCTCCACCGCACATCGTACCGCGTGCTTCCCTGACCCCGAACGAACTCTCGCCGTAGAAAGGTCTACCTGACGCCGAAGCAAATCCTCCTTGAGCCATATTGTTTTTCTCGTCGCTTTCTTCTGGCGCACAACCCAATGAGCAGGCACCGGGAACATCGACTTCATCGCAGTCTCGAGACTATCAGAGAGCTTCAGCAATGCTTCGATGACAGCGTTGGGCGGAGCATGAGGGAACACCAGAGGCTCGTTGTTGCTCTCCTTGCTGGCAGTCTCGTGATCGGACGGTGACGATGTCACGGAGGAGAGGAAGTCCACGTCCAGCTGAGTGGCACTGGTGCCTTCCATGCCGGGATCGAATGTGAAGCCCGAACAGCGTCTATGCGCAGTAACTGACGTCCTTCAACACCCAGAAAGGACGGACTCTCGCCAGTCGAGGTTTTGCTTTCCACAGAGCCGTCACTCGTATCGTGCGCTCGTGAAGCTGAGACCCTGTTGAGGAAGCTCGGGGTGAGAATATCCCTTATCAGTCGCTTCCGACTCTTGTACTCATCGTTCGTCCTCCACCTACCGTGATGCTCCAGGATAACGCCGGACAGCACGTTGGCGTTGAATTCAGAGCAGTTAAATTCCCTTCCCCGTCTCATCAATATGTCTTGCGTCTCGTAGAAGTTCGTGATGATGACCCACGTAGGCTTGCTAACTACCCACGGGTACCTATATAGGTAGTACCTAAAACTACCTATAGGTAGTTTAGGCCTACCTAAATTACCTATAAGTAGCCTTATTTTAATTACTTATAAGTTAATAAGCTTATAGGTAGTAATACCTATAAGTTAATATTATATAATACTACTTATAAATAAAAGTATTTTATAATTAGGTTTTAATAAAAATATAAGTAAGATAACTATAAGTAATTACTATAACTAAGATAATAAAACTTTATTTATTATTAAATAAAAAGCTTATATTTATTAATAAAGTTATTCTTCTCTACTTTCTAGTTATTAATTTAGAAAAGTAGCTTATAAATAAGTAAGATATTTATTAAGATATAAGAGGTATAAGTAACTAGCTTAGCTAGGATAGCTAACTTAAGTATTTTAGTTATTAAGTATTAGATAAAGGAAATAATAGCTTATCTAAAGAGCTATTTAAAATATCTTTATTCTTATCCTTATTAAATATAGCTTAAATATTAGCTATATTACTCTCTTCTAAAATAATAATAAAGAGGTTTAATATATTATTAAGAATCCTAAGATATTTCTTAATATTATCTTTCTCTAAAAGGGAAGAGTAATTAAAAGCCTCTCTAATAATATATTATTACTTCTTAAAAGTATTAGTAATATTAGTATTATTAGAGACCTCTTTAAGTATTATTTAGGAAAGCTAAGCCTTATTATATTAATTAATCTTAATAATTAGAGTATTAAAGATAGTATTAGCTAAGAAGTTAAAATAAGAGTAATAATAAATATAATAAATAAGGCTAATAAGCGTTTAAGAGGGATAGAAGTTAGTTAAATAGATAAGGAGTCTTAAGCTATTTAATAGATATTATAGAATCTAGGGTTATTATTTTCTAAGTAAATCTAAAATTACTATATAGTTTCTATAGAATATATAGCTAATAATATTAGCTATAATTTTAATAAAATAGTAATATATTATATTCGTATTAAAGAAGTTATTATAAATATTTCTAGCTTCTTAAGATATTAATATCTTTCCTTATTACTAGTTAGTATAATTAATTATTATAATAGATTACTATAACTACGTTCTTCTTTAGATTATATAATAGTATATTATATAGTATATACTATAATCCCTTAGTTATAGCTTAGTTATTAATATTATAGCGCTCTATATCTTTATAATATTACTTCGTATAAACCTTAATAAAGTCTTATTATACTTAAATCCGGAGTATAGTTAAAGAAGGAAAGTCCTTAAAGTAGTTAGTAAATAGGAATCTTATATTATATATATTTATGATTAAGGTCCTAGGTTTAGGTATAAGTAATATAGTAATATTATATACCTCAAAAGACTCCTTATTAATAAGCTTCTTAATATACTTAAATAGCTTATTTTATCTATTCTTAGTAGCTATTTAAAGTATTATTACTTAAGTATAGGTTTTATATAATACTTTTTCCCTTAGTATAATAATATAAATATCTAAGTTATATATTATAACTTATAATAAAGTAAAGATATGGCTAGGAGTAAGGTCATTTAACTAGCTTAATAGGTTAGTAAAAAGTAAAAAAAAGCTGGAATATTAAGTAAAATATTAAAACCTTCCTAATTAGTTTTAGTAAAGGTAAACTAAGGATATAGAGAGTGCTTTTTAATTTAAACTAAATTTATTACTTTTAGCTCTCTTATATAAATGAATATTAGTATAATAGAGTTCTATTTTATCGTAATATTATGAAAGAAATATAATAGTTACTAGTTGTTTTAAATAAACTTCTAGAGATTAAGAAACTCTTATATATTCTTATTAAATAGCTTTAAGAAACTTGCTAGAGATTAAATCTATAGGATTATTAATAAGTAGATGAATATTTCTAAATACTAAGAGTTGCTTATTTTTTAAATAATATCTCAAAATAGATTAAGAGAAATATTTTCTCTAGTATTTAGATCTTAGCTTTCTAAGCTAAATAGGTTATTACGATTAGAGTCTTTCTCATTTTTTAAATAAGTAATTAAGAGCTAAGACTCTATAGATATATACTATAGGGATTTAAAAAGCCTTAAAATAGCTCTAATAATTAGATTAAAGATATATACTAAATAATAAATATATTATATTAGCTAGACTAGAGATATTAAATCTTTTATAAGTTCCTAGGCTAAAACCTTAGGCTTAAAGGAACTTATATTATCTATTGAAATAGTTTAAAGGTTAATAGTTTTCTATATCTTTTAATATATCCCCTTAAGGTGATTTAATATAGCTCTTACTTATTTAATTACTATATATCTATTAGTTATATTAATAATACTAAGGAGTACTTATTATAACCTCTATTACTAATTAATAAAATAATAAAGAATACTAAGTAGAGAGTATTTTAAGCTAGGAGTATTCTATATATTAATTATAAGAGAGATATAAATACTAAGAGAAAATAACTAAAAACCTATTTATTAGATTTATAAAGCTTCTTTAGATACCCATTTTCAAAGGGTTTATTATAATAGTAAGTAATAAAGTAAATTAAAATATAAATAAAAGTTCTTAAAGGTAATATTTATAATAGAATTAAGAGAAAGATCAGTACTAATAATAAAGTAAATTAATACTTATTATTTTGAAGTAAGTATATTATAAGCCTCTTAAATTATAATTACTATGAAGGTTTACTATAAAGATACTAATAAACTTATAAGTATTATATTTCCTGCATTTCTCTATGTATAATAATATACTTTTAAGTTAACATATTATTATATAACACTTATACTAGAGTTTTTAATTACTAAATAAATAAAAGATTATTAATAATATTTATAAAGTAACTTTAGCTCTCTTAAGATTAAATTATAACCCTAATAGAGTTATATTTAATAAAGAGTCCTATAAGAGAGAGTTTAAAATAATTTAGCTATTCCTTTTACTTTAATTTATTAACTATTAACTATAAGGTATATCTCCTAAGTAGAATCTATTTAGAATATTGTAATAGAGATTTTTAAAATATAAAAAAACGGTTTAGTAGTTTTAAGAATAAAGATAATAATTTATAAGTATAGCTATAAGTTAGGAGGAGGTGAAGAAGTTATTATAAGCTAAGTAATATTTAATAGCTTAGAAATATCTAATTTAAAAAGATTTAGCTTATAAGGGTCTAACTTAGGAGAACTTATTATTATTTATAATATACTAAGGATATAAAAGGGAAGATAACTTATAAATTACTATAAGGTAAATATAAATATAAAATAAGTTATAATTATATAAGTAGTTATTCTAAGGTTCAAATCTAATTAGATCTAAATCCCCTATCTTTTTTCTTTTTCTACTTATATTTATCTTTTAATACCTTATTTATTAACTAGCTTTATATTTAAAAAGACCTCTCTATAACGAGCGGGGAGCTCTTTATTACTAATTTAAACCCCTTTATTAAAAGCGGAGTATAATTAAAATCAGCCTTAAAAGAAGCTAGTTAGAGAGCTTTTAGAAACTTTATAATAGAATATAAGTTATAAAATATATATTACCTTCAGTAGCTTATATTTTAGTAGTTAATCTAAAATTAAATTACTATGTCTTAAGTAAAGTCTTATAACTAAGTTTACTTAAAGAATAAATAATAGTTAATTATTATAAGTTTAAAAGAAATAGCAGCTAAAATAGCTTAGAAAAGGCTAATTTAAATTATAGAATAATAAAGATTTTATAAATAGAGACCTAGTAATAAGTAATATAATTATCCTCTTAAGCTATTATTAAGATATATAATAATTATATTTTAGAAGATTTAAAAAGATAAATAACAACTAATTTTTTAATCCTATAAAGTAGATTTATAAAACTAATTTAAAAAATAATATAAAGTCTTCCTCTTAAAAACTACTATTAAATTTAATTCTAATTATAAGCTATTGAGGTTTTTTATAAGATCAATAAGTAATTCCTTATTAATATATTTAAAAGTAAGAGATATTTTAATCTTTATATTATAAGATTTGATTAATTTTAATAAATATAAATCTCTATATTAAGTTCGGAATTACGCCGCAGCCCCTTTGCAAAAAGACTATAATAACTTCACCTAGTTCGTAAGCATAATTTAGGAAATATTATATAAGTATTTTAACCTATACCCTCTACTAGTTAAGGAAAATAATATAGGAACCCTATATATTCCTACTACTTATAAGCAAACCCTCTAAATATTATAAAGTTAGATATACGCTATATTAGGGCTAATTATATTAGAGCTAAACGGGCTACTAAGGCTCTCGTAGTAACGCCCTCGCTAAACCTTCTAGCAAGGTGCTATAAAAGCTACTATATAAAATAACTCCTTAACCTAAAAGGTTAACCTTTTAGTAAGGTACTAAAAGTGTTATAAAAGCTACTATATAAGATAACTCCTTAACTTAAAAGGTTAACCTTCTAATAAGGTATTAAAAGTATTATAAATATTACTATATAAGAGGTAACTCCTTAATTAAAGAGGCCTTTCCTAAGAGGTTCTTATAGCTAGAAGCATAAGAAGCTCCATTATTATAAGCAGGGCCTTATACCGCTCCCTCTTCTATCCTTATCCCTTAACTATATTAATACTAGACCTTATATATAAATACACTAAGCCTAAGCAAGGTATACCCTTTAATATAAATAATATAGAGGGGATCGCTAGAGGGTTTAGCCTTAATATAATTAATAAAACCCGCTCTTTTATTAACTACTCTGCTATATATAGAGAGTATATTATTAGTATAGCTCTTAAGAGGGCTTACTTTAATACCCCTATAGGGGACTTTATAATACGTAATAGTATTAGAGCTAAATAAGTAAACTTAGTAGTAGAAGTTTAGCGGGTTATTATATACCTTATAGAGTAGCCCTTCTTTAAGCAGGTCCTCTATATTACTAAAGCAGATGTAGCCTAGGTAGCCTAGGCCTATTAGGGCTTGAACGTTAGTAAGTATAGCTTATGCTAACTAATAGAGAGAGCGTTGCTAACGATAGTATAGTTCTAGCGGACGAAGCGGTAATAGAGGTAGTATTAGTAGCGCGGGTAGTGCGTAAGAGGATAAGTCGAGAGTTTTATAGTTTAAATAATTAAAAACTACGTTATTATTAATATAAAGTTAAAGATCGTGAGGCTATTTAGTAGGGTACTTATAAGTATAGCTATAGTTAGGAAAGGTAGTTGGCAAGATCACGTGACTGAAGGCTATGTATTGTTAGGAGGCGCGGAGTTAGAAGGTCTGTTGCACTTAAGCAGGTAAAATCACTATGCAGTGGCTAGAGGCTATAAATCTCCATATAATTTATACTAAGTATATAACCTTATAAACGAAGGATATAAAATTAATAAAGTAATTAATAAAGAAAATAATAATATAAACTACTAGATTAGTTTAGTTTACTTAGATTATTTTAAATAATTACTATAATAATTACTTACTTCCTATTTGTAATACTACTACTAATTCTTAAATCTAAATAAAGCTCTACTTAGTTTACTTAGATTAATTTAAATAATTACTATCATAATTACTTACTTCCTATTCTTAATATTAGTACTAATTCTTAAATCTAAATAAAGCTCTATTATTTAGAGCGAAAGGTTAGGCTAATAAGTAAGCTCCTAAGCTATCTTATTAACTTATAGCTAGTTATAAGGGGTAGTATTCTATATAAGCTTAAGCTTAACAAAGAAGGGAATTAGCTATAAAATAATAGAGAGTAAACTATCTATTTTAAATAGGAAGTTAACTACCTAATTAAAAGTAGTAAAGTTATCCTAAAGCTAGGATAAACCTATAAGCTCCTAAATATTTCTCTTAACTACCTAACTAGTAATTTTAATAAATATAACCTTAACTAATAGCTTAACAATAGGGCTATAGTAGCGCTTAGCTATAATATATAATATATTATATATATTAAGAGCAGGATATTATAGTAAGGTAAAATTACTATTTTAATTTGTATAATAATAAAAGTTTACTATAATAATATATTACTTATATCTTAATCTTCTTAATAGAAGAGTTTAGAATTAAGTATTTCTACTTTTTCTTAGAGAGGCGCTTAGGTTATTAGTATTTAGTAAGAGTAAACTAAAGAAATACCTCCTCTTTAGTAAAGATATCACTAGCTACTAGATAATTATAACATAGTTAAATTAAGCTATGGTTATTTATAATAGCTATAGTAAAGGTAATATAGCTTGAAATACCCTTAAGCTTAATATAGAGTCTCTTAAGTATAACTTCCTAATTATTATAAAAGAAGTAATACTCTTAGATATAGTTTTCTTATATTTATTATTATTCTTAGTAATTATAGTAATTATTTATAGTAATTATAGTAATTATTTATAGTAATTTACTTACTTAAATTAGCTTATTAATAATTATAATAGATTACTTAGTAATATTAATAGTAAGTATTTTATGGCCTCTGGCTACTGCATAGTGATTTTACCTGCTTAAGTATAATAGACCTTCTAACTCCGCGCCTCCTGATAATACATAGCCTTCAGTCACGTGATTAGAACTTTCCTAACTATAGCTATACTTATATATACCCTACTAGATAGCCTCACGATCTTTAACTTTATATTAATAATAACGTAGTTTTTAATTATTTAAACTACGAAACTATTAACTTTTCCTCTCGCATACTACCTACGCTACTAATACTACCTCTATTACTGCTTCGTCCGCTAGCTATGCTATTATTAGTAACGCTCTCTCTATTAGTTAGTATAAGCCGTACTTACTAACCCCTAATAAGCCTAGGCCGCCTAGGCTACCTCTACCTTAGTAATATAGAGGACCTGCTCGAAGAAGGGCTACTCTATAGGGTATATAATAACTTACTAAACTTCTACTACTAAGTTTACTTACTTAGCTCTAATATCATTACGCCTTATAGAATCCCCTATAGGGGTATTAAAGTAAGCCCTCTTAAGGGCTATACTAATAATACGCTCTCTATATATAGTAGAGTAGTTAATAAAGGAGCGGGCTTTATTAATTATATTAAGGCTAAACTCTCTAGTAACCCCCTCTATATTATTTATACTAAAGGGCGTGCCTCGCTGAGGCTTAGTATATTTATATATAGGGTCTAGTGCTAATATAGTTAAGGATTTATTATAGGTTATAGGGATAAGAATAAGTGTAAGAATACCGAAGGTATATCTTAAAAATTCTATAATAATCTTATAAGGTTTATATAAACCTTAATAAATTACTATAGTATATATAGTTATATACCTATATAATATCTCTTTAATAATACTTAAATAACTATAATTAATAATACTTTAATAACCATGAAACATAAAATAATAACTATAAAAGTATTTCCTTCATGGAATAAATACTTTAGAAATCTATATAAATTCTAATAATAGCAATAACCTTATATATATATATATATATATTTATAATCCTTAACTTTATAGCTATAAATATACAGAAGTTACGCACGGACCACATAGTGATCCGAGCGCGTTTTCTTCTTAATAAGCTACTGCTTTATAGTTACGTTTCACAATATCTT